>JASCZW010005781.1:0-138274 GCA_034211315.2 Aedes japonicus | reverse complement strand
GAAACTCATTTATGTGTTTTTGACTAACATTAGTATTAGATTGTAGTTAGTTTAACATGTATGTTTAGTATAAGTTTTTTTTCAGTGTTCGTGTGTTTTTTTTCTCTTTCAAAAATGTTCGAATAAAAAAGAAAACCAAAAGTTGTGTAGTTATAAGTGTTTCAATAATTTAGAATTTAAATTTAATGTGTTATGTAAACCATACTTTAAATTCCCACCCTCTTTCCCATCCGTAATTTGTAATTCTTATTAACCTCGAGACGGCCGCGAGTAATCGGCTCTATCCTCCTAACTTTAGTTTTAAGATAAATGATGTATAAAAGTATGAAAATTTGGCTCTGTAAAGTTTATTCGATTGAGCCTGTACACATAAATGATTATTAAAAAAAATTGAAATCGTCTGCTTATTTAGTCCACGGGATCTTTGGAGCTATATAGAGTATCTCTCGGAGTAGGTTGAACAGTCGACCGCAATACACGTTCTGGAGCATACACCTCGACGCTCCAGCAAGGCAGGACCATTGATTTCGGCACGGAGTATTTTGGGGTTAAATACGGCATGATTCATCTTACGACGATTCCCCAGTTACTTGGAATGCTCAGTAATGCTCAGTAATGCCCAACGATGCTCGTAAGGAGGAAAGTTTATAGGGTCATGCCAAGGTAGGTTTCGTAGTGCGTGACGAATAAATTTGCGTAGCACAGATTCGATCCTAGAGATCCACACAGCTTCGTATGATGACCAAACCACTGATGCAAATTCGAGAATTAATCTAATTAGAGAGCGGTAGAGAACGCGTAGACATGTAGAATCATTGAAATCTTTGGCGATTTTCCAAATGAATCCAATTTGACGGTTGGCTTCTTCAACTACGGCTGAGTAGTGCAGCTTGAACGTGAGTTGGTGATTCAAGAGCACTCTAAGATCTTTTACTTAATCAACGCCCCCCAAGTTCTTGTGCTTCAATCATGTAGTGGTACATAATAGGCTTTTTGAGTCGCCGATACGCGATTACACAACACTTCGATATACTGACTTTAAGACAATTCGACCTGCACCAACGAGCGAAGCGATTTAGTAATTCTTGGAGTTGTCTGCAATCAGCTTCATTACAAACTACATACTCTGCCTAAATCAGCATTCCACCGTTTTCTAACAGGAGCGCGGATCCAAGTTGCTACCTAGTGGTCCAAAAGAATGTTGATCCAATTTTCACATTGAGTTGTCTGCTGCTTAGGTACGAGCGGACCTAATTACATACTCTGTTTGACATGTCAACTCGAAGTAGCTTTGTAAGAAGAATATCATGGTTCACAGTGTCAAAGGCAGCTTTTATGTCGGCGTATATGGCATTAACCTGCGTTCAAAGTTCCTATACAATAAGAGGTAAATACACATAGGTTACTCTCTACGGATCGCGTAGGTTAGAATCTGTACTGAGATTCGCCGATGTAGTTCCTGCACGAACTGAACAGTACATCATTCACAATAATTTAGTACATCATTCACAATAATAAAGGCATTTGAATGCAGCTGACAAATAAGTAATCCGGGAACATATGAGATGTCTATCAGGGGGATGGAAAACGTTATTGCTGAAGTGATTGGTTGAAAATTGCTTGAATTGGGGCGACCAAAAATGAGACACACTTTTTGAACACACATTTGGTAATGCCAACAGGGTCAGGATGAAAAGACTGCTTAAGTTTCAGTAGGGCTGCTTCAACCCTTACGCGTTGATGCGAAAATATCTACATCGATCCGGTCTTCAAACAAGCTAATAAATTGCTTAAAAAAAAGCTCACACTTTGCTTCAGCCGTTTGTGCATTCAATTCTCCTGTCCGAAGTACATTTTGTACAAGAACCGGTTTTATCCACCATAAATCCGACTGGCTCAAATTCCCTGCCATGTGTCAAACCTTGTCGACGGCGAGAGGGCTTATCTCATGCTATAAACATGCATGTGAGACCAAGAATTTGGCAAGTAGTGAAAGTATCACATATTCTAGTCATTTTTTCACTGCCACGCCGTAGAACGTTTATATAAAGGCACTAACATCAGGTGTGATACTGGCTGCAATTCACTCTTAGAATTCTTACATTCAATCTAGGGAAAACGACTAAAAGTACACCTTTCATTTTCGTGGCTATTAATGTTGTTGTTTATCCATTTGTTTTATGGAATAAATAACCAAAATACCTGAATTTTAGAAAGGGGTGAATGTTTTGATCAGGGTAATTATCTGATTTCAAAATGAGGCACATGGTCACAGAAAACTGTTACTTAAGACTGACGCTGACAAGCATGTATATTGGAGATAAGACGCGAAGTTCAAGCACCAAATCAGCAAGCTTAGTTAGCCGAGAATTGCGGTGAAATGGATCGATAAAAGAACAAAGGACCTTCCAACCATGGCCTACATGCAGTTTTCGTAAGAAAATGATGCAAAGACTGCACACAAAGAGAAATATCATCAGTCCTATATCAGTCAGTGTATAAGAAATCAAATAACACAGACATTTTATTTACAACATACATGTTTTTGAAGAGAACTTACATAATTTAACATAAACACATTAAACATTTCTGGTCATTTTGTAGTAACGGGGTCATATCATTCCAAGAACTCTACAAACCCCTTACCCCAACCTATTTCTTATCCTCTCCCATGGCCCAGTCCGCATAGACCAGATCGCCATTACCCCTTCCTAACTCTCGGCTCTCATTGATCCGACTGGCTCCGTCAAATTGTCGCTTTGCATACAGCCATCTTGGCGGCAATATTGCTGTAATAACATGGAGCGTCGTCGTCGCAGGGTACGAAGATGCGCATTTGACCAAGCTAAACTCCTTGGGGGCACGATACGTGGGCAAATAAACCACAGATAAGTAGAGAGGTAAATAATAGCGATAAATTGGGACAATTTTCTCAGTTGCTAAGGTAACGAAGCTGCTTCTCATATCCAAGCCATTTGAGAATATGAGATCAAGTATCCAGTCAGAGCAGATTCGAATTAAATTACGCTGTTTTAATCCAAGAAACGTACTCACTGCTTGAATTCTTCCAGATCAAACGTGGTTGATTGAAATCGCCGAACAAAACGAGTTCATCCATTTCGTTATGCTTGCTGTGTGCTTCAACGATGGCATCCATATGAAGCAGCATAAAATTACTGTCTTGACTTTTAGTCGGTGACATGTACAATACAGCAACAAAAATACTTCGAAAAAAGTCTGGACCTTGCTTGGGAATGTCTACACGAAGAAGTCAATTTCCTCGCAAACTCTTGTCCGAAAGCAGCTGGCTATACTCAGGATGGTATAAGGAACGTTGATCAGGGAGCATCTCGAGATGTTTGATGAACTGGTTCGACAGTTCGAAACTCGCGCTACGCTTCAAGAAGGCTGGTCTCGCAACTGTTTGTGACCCTGCCCGAATCCTGTGATCCCATCTCAAGTAACAATTTTAGTTTTATTTCAGCCATATAGAACTCCTCCCGGCATTGTTGGTAAAGAGGTACATTCAAAACTGTTTTGTCTACCAACACCTCCTCGATGCTTTCTGAAAGCCGAAATTTGTACAAAGTGACCCAAAGTGACAGACGGTTGTAAAAATAAGTCAACAAAACCTTTATTGTCTTCGTTCCTTCGTATATTAATGAATGATGCATCTATTAGAATTCCTGCGCTTCCGTAGCAATTTTTTTTCTAGTTTTCTATTTTACAAAATTTTGAATGAGAAATTTGAATTTCTCGTCTGGCTTTAGCCAAGTAATATATTAGGTGCGCAACTAAGTTCCCGCTGTTTAGCAATAGATGGCGCCAGTAGTATGCCCTGGTCGAATGTTGTACATCTTAAAAGTCATAAACCAAGCTCAGACATATGGTAAACAAACCGCTTTGCCAAATCAGTGATTTTGGGTTAGTGTTATATATTTTGATTGTTTGAAGATGTCTGATTTCGTGCCAAATAATCGTCATTTGCGGGAAGTGTTGATTTTCTTCTTTCATTCGAAGAAAACGGCGGCTGAAGCACATTGAGAGCTCCAAAAAGTTTACGGTGATGCTGCTCTGAGTGAAACAACGTGTCGTGATTGGTTTCGTCGCTTCAAAAACATTTATTTCAGTGTTGATGATCGTCCGCGTGAAGGAAGGCCAAAAAACTTCGAAGACTCTGAATTGGAGGCATTGCTTGATGAGGATCCGTGTCAAACGCAAGAAGAGCTTGGTTCAGAATTAGGAGTTTCCCGCCAAGCCGTTTCTAAGCGATTGCATGCGTTGGGAATGATTCAAAAGCAAGGAACTTGGGTTCCTTACGATTTGAAGCCAAGAGATGTTGAGCGTCGTTTTTTCGTCTGTGAACAACTGCTCCAGCGGCAAAAAAGGAAGAGTTTTCTACATCGCATTGTGACGGGTGACGAAAAATGGGTTCATAACAGTAACCCAAAACGGAAACATTCATGGGGGCTGCCCGGGAATGCTTCAACATCGTCGCCTAGGCCGAATATTCACGCTGCGAAGGTTATACTGTTGGTAGGACCAAGTCGGTGTTATTTATTATGAGCTGTTGAAACCAAACGAAACCATTACCGGAGAACGGTATCGAACGCAATTGATGCGAATGAGCCGAGCACTGCACGAAACACGGCCACAATACGAGCACAGACACGAAAAAGTGATACTCCAGCATGACGACGCTCGACCTCACGTTGCGAAACCCATGAAAACCTACTTGGAAACGCTCAAATGGGAAGTCCTACCCCACCCGCCATATTCTCCTGATATTGCACCGTCCGATTATTACTTTTTCCGTTCGATGGCACATGGTCTCACTGGTCAGCAATTCCACTCATATGATGACATCTCAAAATGGCTTGATTCTTGCATAGCATCAAAAGACGAACAGTTCTATCGAAATGGTATTCACGTTCTACCAGAAAGGTGGGAAAAAATCGTAGCTTGTGATGGGCAATACTTTGAATAATTCGTTTGTTACCTTTGTTTTCAAAATAAAGTTCTTTTTTCACCAAAAAACACAGAACTTAGTTGTAGGTGCGCAGGTGTAGGTGTAGAATATTTGTACGTTTTTAGTTTTGAAGTTTGTTCTTATTGTTTCCCTTTTGTGTAGTGGTCTTATGCTGTGGATGATTATTAGAGATAAACTTAAATCACGTTGGAAGTAATGGCCCATGAATGTGCCCAACAAAAAGGTAACATTTGCATTTACAGAAATGGACAATAATTGCCGATTTTTCATGGGTTTCACCCGCACTGTAGAAACTACCCATGCAGCATCAATCATAGTAGCCCATGAGTCAGCAGATAAAATTTGACAGCTCTATCAGTCGAACTCTAACTGTGATGGCAAAAACAGTGAAGCAACTCCGTTCAGAAGTGTGCACGTTCAAAGAACGGCACCCCGCCGCGTTGAAAACGGACATCATGCGGCACTTTGTGGACGCGGGATGCGCCCGTTCCGGCATCTACAATATGTTGGCACTATTATACAACAATCAGACCATCGAAAGCCCGGTTCAGGACGGCCAACGACCCTGAAAGACAAGAAGTTCCGTAGGATGTTGAAGAGGAAGACCGAGGGAAAAGTGGCTACATCGCTGCGTGCGCTTGGCCGGGTGGTCGGTTCAACCGACCAAACAGTGAAAAGGCACCTGGCGAACATGAACATACATGTCAGGAAGCGGAAGTCCCGTCCACTGGTTTCGGAGCAGCTGGCAATGACGCAGCGGCAGCGGCTGAATAAAATGGTCAACTCGTTTCCCCGCGAATCGTGACGTGGCGGTGGTGATGGACGACGAGACCTATCTCATCCCGGATGGCAACGACTGGCAGGGTACTTCGTATTTTACTTCCCCCACAAAGGAAGTGAGCTCCGAGGTGAAGTTCATTTCACACACCAAGTTTCTCAAGAAGGTGCTGCTGTGGCTGACAATCAGTGAGAAGGCGATGTCAAAGCCGCTCTTCTTTCGCTCCGGACTGGCCGTGAACGGGGAAATTTATAGTACGAAATGTCTGCCGAAAGTTGCGTCGTTCATTAAGAAATAACATAAGGGCGTAGACGCGGTGTTCTGGCAGGATCTGGCGTCGGCCCACTACTCTAAGCTGAAAACTGAGCAGGAATTGATAAATAAAACGAAAAAAGATCTCAAAAACATGGCTAAACGCATGTTTTCGTGCGCCATGGCGAATGTTCCGGGTAACTGCCGGAAGGCCGATCCGATAATTATAATCTAGATCAAATTGATTGATGTCAAAAGATATTTATATAATCCCCCTAAACAGCTTTGCACAAGACAGCAAGTCACTATGATTTAAGGTTATGTACGTTCATTTACTTGATTCGTCACACTGGCACTGTTTGACGTGTGCTTGTTGGCAATAAAGGTATTAGTTTGGTTGATCAAACTAAAGCGAGGGTTTGTCCTGTTCTTCAAAAATTTCTACAAATCAAGGATACGGAAAATATAGTAGAATCTCAATTTTGAAAATTAAAAGAAGGATTAGTACAGTCCATTTTATTTCACTACTAAAGTATACCTCGATTATATGTACACAGCACTAAGCTTCTAAAATGACGATTACTTGCAAAAGGCAAATTAATTTAACAAACATGGATTATCAACATGTAGTTTAATGTTGCCAAGAAAACGGCATTGCAAAAACGTTGTTTCGTGTTGAATATTATACGGTTTACGGTATTGAATATAATTCGAAACGTGAAATACCGATCCGATAACTAGATGGATCAGACAGAGCTTAAAATTAGCTTGGGCGAAGGTTTATTAAATGTTAAACAATGTGGCTGTTTTTATAGCAACAACGTTGAAAGTGGTCAAACTGATCTTAGACAACCAGTTCCTTAATCGTCTTCGTCATCGATATCGATAAAAGGCCTATACTTACTCAACAAGTGCTCTTTGATACGTCGGTGGCGCTGCTGCGGCTGCGGTTGGTGTGCAATGTTGTACCGATGTGGTCGAGCTGGTGCTCCTGGATTCCTGAGTTCCGAAATGCCACCACCGGCAATATTTCGTCGATGGGCTCGTTGTTGCACCACCTGTTGCTGTTCCTGCTGCTGCTGCCGCACTGTCGATGATGATGCAGCTCGCTGCGCATTACTGGCCTGCGGCGGAGCTGGAGCTGAGGCCCCTTCACTGTCGGAACTCCGGCTACTGCTGTTGCTCTGACTGCTACTGGTATAGCGCTGGGGAACCACGGGACGATGCTGGTAGTGAGCCCAGTACGGCGGGGGAGGTTCTGGCCTTATCTGAACCGTAGATCGTGGTGGAAGCACCGGCAGTGGAAGGTTCAGATGACGACGACGACTGGGTGAGCTGGATGTTGGTCCTACCACTACCACGGCGGCCGGGCCATTCGCAGACGACGTCGACGCTGCTGCTGCTGCTGTTGAGGAAGACAAGAAAAGCGAGAGAAATAGTCATAAGTAATTGAATTCTCCTTTCATTAAGATAATCATCGCATGGAAGGAAGGAATTGCTTTTCCAGAGCTCTGCAGATGGGACGAACACACAAAAGTGCAATCCGAGTGGTCGTAATTTATCGAACGTTACGATAATGGACGCCATCGGGATGGGTTTGGGTGGCAAAGTGTCACCCGGTCGGTCGGTGTCTGGGCAATACGTGTTTTGTCAGCTGTGTTCAAGTGGCAATTTTTTCGATTGCTAATTGCGTATCGAAATGGGTGAGGATGATGATGTGGCGAGCTAGGTTGGTGGTCCGGAGGCCACACAGCCCACTGCAAGGGGAACAGATACCGGAGATCTGTGGAATTGCTAGTTCCCCCCCGGTTTTAGAGAACTGTCTCATGAGCTAGAAAAGCTGGGTGAAATTGGTTTCTGGATTCGAAGACTGACGCTAATGGAGATGGGTGTTTTGAAAGTTACCGAGGTGCAGCAGCGGAGTGTCAATTAATATCTTTTGATCGGGGCAGGTGATTAGCTATAATATATTATTGTTGTTGCAGGCCGTAATGCAACGAGTTTAAAAGCAGGTTTTGGCTAGACGCCGCATTTATAAATCCGAGAATAGTATTTTTATTACCGGTGCGTGCGAAATGAAACGACAAGTTTGTTTGAATTTTGGGTTTACGTTTGTACGAATCTGCTAGTTCATTGTAATATTTGCACTCATTGATTTCCAGAAAGAACAATCGTTGCTGTTATGTAGTCTGAACCAATGCACAGTGGGAAAAAATGAATCCAAATTCCCAAGTAAGAGATGCCGCTGGTTTTTGAACCAAACCAAATGCATTTCTGAAGGGAAATGGGCTAATAAATCGATTGGCGCAGGTTTCGTGTTGCATAGCGGGAAGTGGCTCGTTTTGCCCCAACTCACCTAAATTGATGTTTTCTCCATTCTGCTCAAATAGTTGCAATCTCCGCAATTTATTTGAGTGAAATATGTATATGGTTTACGCATATCATATTAAGAAACTTGACAGAGATAATTTCATGTCGTGTATGGCCCGTTTTACCCAAATTCTTTCCTTTTATTTGATTTTCCTTGTAACTTTCCAAACAGCAGCAATCGGCACAAATTATTTTCGCTGGAAAAGTACAAACCCCACAGGATATCTGCGTAGATGTTATTTGGAGCGATTCTGCGTGTTTTTGATCTTTCAGATAGCCTATTTTGCCCCAATATCCCTTCAGTTGATGGTTTTTCTTAATTCTGCTCATATCGTTGCAATCTTCGCAATATATTTTGAGCCATACATACATACATTTTACCCATATCACATTAAGAAACGTAACAGGGATAATTTCATGTTGTGTATGACCCGCTTTACCCCAATTCAATTATTATAATCTATCACGACACTATGGTCCGAATGGATAAATTTCACGACAAAAATCGATAACTCGAAAACCATTAACTTTAGACAGATGGTGTCTTGGGGCGATTTAATTTTTAAAATAAGATATATCTTTTTTTAATACAATAACTAGCAACTATCTTGTATCTTCAAAATTTGCGTCATTTTATACCCTAAAAGTCATCTATGCAGAGTTTTCAAGTTAAAATTGAAATAAAAAGTTACAGCAAAAAACTGTTTTTTCAAGTCCCACCCTAAGGAAAGTTAGATAAACTGTTATAAAACGATACGTAGATGAGATAGAATTAAAAAAATTTCACCAAAGTTTCATTATATTAAAATATCTACAATTCTGTTGAAGCGAAAAATCCTCTAAACCATAAGAATAAAAAGTTGAAATTTTTATTATGAACATAGAAGGACCACCCTAGTCACAACCCAAACCAAGAGATAAATTTTATTTTAAAAATTGAATCGCCCGAAGACACTATCTGTCTAAAGTTAATGGTTTTCGAGTTATCGATTTTTGTCGTGAAATTTATCCATTCGGACCATAGTGCCGTGATAGATTATAATAATTGAATTGGGGTAAAGCGGGTCATACACAACATGAAATTATCCCTGTTACGTTTCTAAATGTGATATGCGTAAAATGTATGTATGTATGACTCAAAATATATTGCGAAGATTGCAACGATATGAGCAGAATTAAGAAAAACCATCAACTGAAGATATTGGGGCAAAATAGGCTATCTGCAAGATCAAAACACGCAGAATCGCTCCAAATAACATCTACGCAGATATCCTGTGGGGTTTGTACTTTTCCAGCGAAAATAATTTGTGCCGATTGCTGCTGTTTGGAAAGTTACAAGGAAAATCAAATAAAAGGAAAGAATTTGGGTAAAACGGGCCATACACGACATGAAATTATCTCTGTAAAGTTTCTTAATATGATATGCGTAAACCATATACATTTTCACTCAAAATAAATTGCGGAGATTGCAACTATATGAGCAGAATGGAGAAAAACCATCAATTTAGGGTGAATTGGGGAAAACCGAGCCACTTCCCGTGCTCTACACAACACGAAACCTGCGCCAATCGATTTATTAGCCCATTTCCCTTCAGAAATGCATTTGGTTTGGTTCAAAAACCAGCGGCATCTCTTACTTGGGAATTTGGGTTCATTTTTTCCCACTGTGCAATGCCTTGGATTTTCTTAAAATATCCATGAAAAGTGAAAATGATTTTATCCCAGCGTAATGATGATGTTTACTTTCCCGGTTTTCATGGTTACCGCTGTCATTTCTATGCCAACTGAGTTTTGTTTGCTGCAATGAAGTCGGTTCTAAGTGCTGTCAAAATTCTTCTGTAACTGTTGTTTTGATTGTTAATCGATAAGTATGAATTTCATTAACCGAAATCAGAATATCATCTCTTGTGATGATTTTTTTTAATTATTAAGTGATTTTGAATCCTAATAAGAACATGAAATAACCAGGGCCGCCATGATCGTTGCATAAGAATAGATGTTGAGCAAGAACACCCTGGACTAGACTGCCCTTGAATGTTTTCCGATCCCGACAGGTAATTGATATTCATTGTGGTTTACTGAATTTCATTTCTGACATTTCGAAATTCATATTGAAAATGAACCTGCTTACTTAAATGAAGATCAAAGAATTTTGAAAATCGAGCGTTCCTTCTTCTGGTTACGTTTGTTGTCATAAGTTATCATTTGATTTTCGCATGGAACTTATGTTGCCTGAAAATTCCCGCTTTTGAACCTAACAAGCATGACTTTTACCAAGACTGGTCTGAACAACGACAAAATTTCATTACAAATTACGAACCTTTAAATAATAAAGATCCATGGTATTTAATCGTGGATGGAACTAGGGCAAACGTGATCGTTGTTTTAACCATTTAGAAAATCATCAAAATTAGGTTCTTTTAACAACTTTGATTTAAAAATAATACCTGTAACACCATATTCTAATATTGAGTATCACTATGGAATCACTTGATTCTAGTAGTATAAACGATATCTCAATAATGCATGATGTTTCGCATGGGCTTGGCCTGCTTAATTCAATTTTCAGTTCATGACAGTCAAAAAAAAATATTTTAACCAATGTTATAAAAATAAATAAATATAAATAATTCAGAGTAAGAAAGTGTATCAACGCAACATGTTTATGTGAATTATTTATGATATGGGTCAAACCGATCAATGTTACCCGTTTTACGGTACTGTAGTTTCATATTATTGAGAATATATGTTTACAGTGTGATTCAGTATTTTTAAAGATTGTTTCCGAATCCAAGAGATTTTAATGGAGCAAATGCTACGATATTATCCGGGCGAGAGGTGACGACTCGTATTCGATTTTCGGACCAGTAATTTGATAAAGCAAGACAGTTGAGCGAAGCGTAACGGTCGTCACTATACCCGATAAAAGTTATCCTAGGGACACGGCGCACACACCGAGTAGGAGCAAGTTAGACAATAGAATTCTATTTTGAGATTTCATTGATATCTACTTAACGTTACATATAAATTAGCTAATTAAATACCTATGAATCTATTATTTCTTTTTAAAACTTATTCTAACTATTCTACTGTAAGTAAAATCATGCTACATGCCTTATCACCTAGTTAAACTTATCCTAAACTTGCTTATTAAATAGAGAATACAGCAATCACGGCCAGAATTGTTAATAAGGAGTTTAGGTAAATAGGATCACCAGAACTGTTAGTTCTAAATATATTCCAGATTGCATCGATTCTATACAAACTATTCCCTTTCGTTTTAGATAGCATTACCGCTAGAAATAAAGCATCCAAATTGCCCAAAGAACGCCCAGGTAACCAATAAGCATTAACATATGTAGTAAATCAACCATAGATCTGCATTTCAGAAGCTACAAGCATTATATCTGCATTATATCAGCATTTTGAATGCTATCTGTTGTAAAGTTGCATTTCAAAAGCTATTTAAATGCTTGTAGCCTGTAATAAGCATTTTGAATGCAAAATAGCATTGCAGTAAAGTAGCCGTAACTTAAATGCTTGATAGGCTGCCATAAGGACGCTTTGGAACTGCTTATTGGTTACCTGGGCATTTATTTATTCCCATTAAGGCTTGTAAAAATGCACAGGAAGAAGTATTCTGCGGGCTCTCTTCGTGATGCGGTGGAGTTCGTTCGCAGTGGTTCTGTATCGGCTTACCCATCGGGGGTACCCAAGAAATATGGTATACCAGAATCAACAATACGCTATACAATCTGAAGCAAGCATTCAAAGGTATACGGCAGGACTCTGAGCTCAAGTCACGAGCATTGCTCAAGTCACATGCAGAACGGATTACTCTCTGTGCTGCTTCTGGAAGTCCTAAAAAATGTCGCTAGAGATTCAGGAAGTCGCTAGCGAATGGTTAACTGTACAAAAAAGGACTTGCCATAGTTGGCTGCCTTCGGAGATAGCTTGCAAGGCAGCCAAATATCATATAAAGTGCCCAACAAAAAGTCTCGGGAAAGCCTCCGCCGGGCTAACTGATGATCGTCTTAAGCGGTGTCTTGAGTATTTGCCAAACCAGTTCGAGTGCAGGCTGGTGGCACGTGGATGAAACGAAATTTCTGCAGAATTCAGTTCCCAAAAAAGTGTATGCCAAAAAAGGAAAGCTGTCGATAACGCGAACAGCCCACGGAGAACATGCTCAGCTGATGGCAATTATGCCCTCACTTTAATGACAATCGAAGAATCGCTTAGTAAAAATCGCCACTGTATCCAGTTCAATGGGAGCTAATTGTGGATTTTTCACGAGTGGCTGGATGATGGGTGATGCCTTGGAGATCTATAAAGGTGATGCGAAAATGAAGTTGTCTTGGCTGTGCTGCATCTCAATGCAACTCACATCTTTCAGGTTCTGGATGTCGCAGTTTTTGAGCCGGTAAAAACGAAATACTCTGACTTTTTTCAAACACGGAAGCATGAAAATGCCGGTAAGACATTCAACGAAGTCGAGTTCGTTAAACATACACTAGTGACCCCTATCGACGGGAATAAAATTGCATCTCTATGTCTGAAGCTGACTGCCCCTGCTGATGATGTGCGTCTAGTGTCGAATTTGGTGAATGTGGCCAATTTGACATTCGTTTCGTTCAAAGTTTCGCCTGTGCACGGTCGGAGACCTCTAGGCTATGACTCCATGACTCATAACAACTCTATGCGATTTCAGGGCCTTCACCAGAGGCGAGTAATCTAACAATTTCCCAAACAATCCCGCACCTGATGTTTCTTCATTGCAGAACTCCAGTCCAGTGATAGTTGCCATCTGTGGGTGTGCTTCCAAAACGAGCGAGGATTACGAACCAAGATCTATGCACTGTATTGTAACACTCTCGACTATAAAGACGACCTTATCATTCTGATTTAAACGGAACTCGACGCAGTTATCAATTCGACGCAGCTTTTCGATGACAACTTTAATGTGTATCATTGCGACCGAAGTACGAGGAATAGCACTAAATCCAGCTTCGGAGGAGTTCTCATTGTCATTCTCATTGAGCACGATAAAGTGCGTACATATTTTACAGTCAAGGTGGTGGATCCGTTCCTGCCTTAAGCTACCCCGCATGGGACGTGGGGCAAAAGTGTGTGCGTTTGTTTCGGAATACTGCTTAACAAAAGCCATACGCTCGATTTCAAACTACTTCTATTCAATTTCATAACCTGCCGAGCTCTACCGGACCTATCAATACTTTCTCTTCACATCTTTGGTTCTAGCAGCAATTGTTGTTCACTACTGGTGTTGAGATAACCATTGGGTCGGCTGTGAAGGTGCGACCGGGCGCTCCCTCGACCATATCAGTTCAGAACAAAACGTCAGCTGTCATGACTGGATAAAATTAATTGGTTGCGAGCAACAGTGTCATAAGTTTATATGCTCAATACTATTCGACTTAAATTAAGAGAATTAATAAGCTAAATTATTAAACTAACCGTTTGAATTGACACAAGGGGCAAAGTGTTAGAAATTTCTATTGCCTTAGTTGGGTAGGCTTGGTGTAAACCGTAAGGTGGATGTAATTAGTAGTACTAACCTTTGTATAACCTATAAGCTCCTCATTTAACTACGAATAATACGTTAATTTGCTTAATTCCAACCGATTCTCACGTGAACACAGAAATGTGAGTATTCTTTAATTATATTTATATCCCAATCTAATTAGCCCAAATAAATTGCAGTTTTGAAGCTGTCGTTGTAAAACTCTCAAAAATCAGTGTGTTTATTTAACATTGCCATAGTCAGCGGTAACCTCCCTTAGCTCAGTCGGTAAAGGCGCAGCTACAAAGCAACACCATGCTGGAGGTGGCTGGGTTCGATTCCTGGTCTGATCTAGGAATTTTTCGTTAAGGAAAACTTCTCGACTCCCTGGGCATAGCGCGTATGATTGTACTTGCTACACTAATCATACATAATGCAAAAATGTTAACTGGCATCGAACGCTCTCAATTAATAACTGTGGAAGTGCATTTAGAACACTAAGTTGTGAGCAAGCAATGAGCTAATTGTGAAAGCAATAAGCTTGAAATGCTAAAGAAAAATAGTCAGCGGCAATCCCATCATGTTGGGAAGAAATTTCCAATTTCAAAACAAAAGAAATCAGTTTTTTTTAATTCACCACTTACCAGTTATCTAACTGTACCTCATCAGTGAGTTTATTCGTATTTTGATACGGAGGTATGTATTTTTTAAATCTTGTATATATGGTTTAGTTGATAGATAGAGTTGACTGCAAGGGTAAGTCGCTAAGAACAGTGTGCCAGTCACGATGTCTTACATATCAGACGAATATGTTTCATAACTGCGGCACTTCGATATTCAATCCATACCACATGTGTGGCCCACTGAGGAACACTTTTTACAGTTGAGCTTGTAGAAATATAAAAACAGCAACCTTGCCAATATGCATTGCCTTGTTGCCAGGTTCAGCAGAAAATAATAATTTGGACTGTTAACACATCGGCACCTTCGGCACAATTCGGGAACTCCCGGAACATTGCAACACTTGTAGACACACTCAAGAAAAATAGCCCCGGAAAAAAGTGTGCTAAGCGATCCACCCCTTGGTTAAAATACTCCGCAGCACCTTTTTTACGCTAAATTACTCAAATATGATTTGAATTGTAGTGAACATCGATTTTCGACTCAATGGAAAGAGACCAATATTAACAACGCTTTGACAGTAATTTTCATGGTGAACTGCTATGAAGATTATTGTATTTTTTGTGATAGATAAATATATAAGAATATTGCATTTATAAACCCATATCTTGAGCATGGCACCGAACATAAGCATAAGTAGGGACACCATGTTACCCTCGGAAAGAGACTATACAATGCTTATCTCCTTGGCCATTGTGTCTTCAAGTGGCCCACCGCTTTCGCTTCCTCAAGATAACTACTTTAAAACTAAATGAGTTATACCTACCCTATTTTAAAATATTTTAATAAACCTTCTTACCATATCTGCTATACAGGGTGTGGCAGAAAATAATGCGAAAATTTGTTCTATTTCTTTTAAATCCCATTTTCAACTAGGTCAAGCAATAATATCAACATTGTCGAGTGCAGTTATCTTTATAAAGTCCTTTTAAACAAATTTATTCAATGTGTCCTCCATTTTTATTAATAACATCCTCGAGCCGACGCCGGAAGCCAGAGCTTTTCGGACGTAGTCCTCCGACATTGACTGCCATGTGCGTGTTATGGTTGACTTCAGGGTTTTCACACTAGGGTGTGATGTTTTGCAGGCTCCTGCTTCAACATATGCCCAAATCGAATAATCCAACGGATTAAGATCTGGACTGCTAGGGGGCCACAAATCCTTCGGCCAAAACTTCATGTTATCGTTCAGCCATTGTTGGATTCGATTGGACCTGTGACACGGCGCTCCATCCTGCTTATAGGATAACGTTTTGGTCCTCGGAGAAGTTGGCCTTCATCCAGGGAAGCACTTGGTCCTTTAAAATACCGATATACACTTCGGTATTGATTTACACTCCAGCATCAATGAAAACAGGGGGCATTTTCAAACCGTTGGACGCCACCAGGCCAAACATCATGACACCATCCGGATGTTTGATTTGAAATTTTAATTTCACTTATTCCGGAACGTTCTCCAATTTCTGCGGTGAAATGAACCGGTCCGTGCGGCTGTTGGCCACAGCATCGATGCTGAAAAGCTTTTCGTCGGAGAACAGGATTATCATTTTTTCCTTCTTCAACATTGAAAGCAATCTCTTGGTTCGAGTCACTCATAGTTCCTTGACCCGGTCCGTAATCAAGTGGCGTTTCACTCTGGCTCTGGAAGATGCATGCTGGTCTTCTTTGATGATTCTCTGCATGGATTTCTCCGAAATATTGGCTTCCTTTGCAAGTTTTCTTATGGAACGCACCGAGTTGCGAGTAATTTTTGCACGGACCGATTTGATCACGTTCGGCGTGCGTGCAAAGCGCGGACCTCCGCTTCCCGGCTTCCGCTGCTTAGGACCATTTTATGCGGTAAACTGTTGCCAAATGGCATCCTACCTCCTTGGCAATCTCTTTCGGCTTCTTCTTGGCGAGCAACAAACTGGTGATCGCTTCTTTCGCGATCATTTTGACGAATTTGCAATAAAACAAATAGAATGTTTGGATGCAGCACTTGAAAGTAAACATAAACAAATACACTTTCGACAGAAATTAGTCACTAGCTACACGAATTTAACCAATACTCAAGTTTGAACATTTTCGCATAATTTTCTGCCGCACCCTGTAGTGTTTAGATCCAAATACGTTTTAAATCCGAACTTCAGAGAATACCTTTATTTGAAATTCAAAATATATTGAAAATATCTGCCAAATGTCTGCATCGTTCAAAAAGTCTGCAACAAAAATGAAAAGTCTTCAAATTTACAGACATGTCAGGCATCCCAGCTACAATCGTTATAAAATTGCACTTTCAGTGTTACAACCGATTGACTTGAAATGTCAAAATTGCTAGCGGTTTATATCAAATGTTGGCAGTTGATACTTTGGATTATTCGTTGAAAAATAAGACATACAAATACAAAACATAAGACATACACTCCCATTCCATTCTACTCAGTCACTGAGTAGAATTGTATTCCTTTCTCTTCTCGGAAATGTTACTCAATTTTCGTAAACAGTCAGAAGAAATACACAACTAAATAAATAATAAAATAAATAAACATGATGTGGCCCCAACAGTCATGACGAAGGGGGCGGCATTCTTGGTTTTGTATAAATTACTTTCAAACTCGAAAAAATCATAAATGTGTACCATGTCGGCATGGTTTCTTTCGCATTTGGTTCAAAAAATGATCAAATACCCTATTCAAGATAACGCACTTGTTACCACATTTATGATCTGTAAAGCTAAAATATTCTAACGATCTCATGCAATTATTTGAACGAAAACATTTTTTTTTTCTTCTGCTACTGTTCTCCGTTGCCATGGCATGGCCTACTAGAAATATGTTTTGTTTCATCAGTATTGGCTATCACTGACTGTTGTCAACTTCGGTTGCTCAATCTTATGACCAAAACACAATGTGCACGGAATTGAAACGGCAATGGCAAGTTTGACAGTTGTCCCAAGTAACACCAAAAACATCTCTTTGGTCGAAATTATGTTATACAAGAGTATTAATACTGAAATGAAAAACATCTTTTGTTATGAAAAAGCTGAGAGGATGTTATCGCAAAACATTGGCCTTTCATATCACTCATGTATTTTTCTAGAACATATGACTTTATTTTCGACTCATATATGACCAAAACAGCGCAACTAACCGATTTTTGTATAACATCTTTGAGGTCGTGTACGAAGTTTTAAAGATGCGCTGAATGACATGCTTTTGACAAGACGATGTCTTATCTTGGTAGTTTATAGCTTCACAAAAACCAATAGGTTATAATCAAGTTATTGAAAAGTAAAACAAAATGCAGAAATTCATGAACACAATAATTCAATCCAACAAGTGTCAAACTAACAGGTGTAGACACAGATCGAATTTGACTGTTATGTTTGTTATGAATATGATCAATATGTTTATGAATTCCCATTAATTTTTATAAATGTTTCATAACGATTAAAAAGCAGGCCTAGCCCATTTGCAAGATATCTTGTTAAGAAACGGATACAGAATTGGTCTAACTACAAGAAAAAAAAAATAAACATATTTTTTGGAACTACACTAAGGTTTTTTTACACGGTTTTTTTTTACACAATTTTTTTTGCACGGCGTTTTGCATGGATTCCGGAATCAACACGGTTTTTTTGCACGGTTTTGTCCAACCCGTGTATAAAAAAAACCGTGCTAATTCCGAAATCCGTGTAAAAAAAACCGTGTTAATTCCGAAATCCGTGTAAAAAAAAACTTTTATAACATTCTAAGTCTTTTGCAATGAAAAACACTTAGAAGATTTTCTAAACAGTGGAATGGATAGCAAAATAGGACCGGAGTGAATGTGTGTGGGGTTAAGTGGGAATAATACAAGTACATTCATGATGGCATATCTTGAGACCCTTAATATCTGCAAAGGTGCGGTCTTGAGCAAAGTTGTTCAGAAGGTCAAGGGCATTCGAAAAATGAACCGTTTTGTTCGGAATTCCACCACTATGTGGCGCTAGTAAGCATACGAAATTGAGCATTTGCAACTTGTTCTGTTTCGAGATTCTGATAAGATGGATAGTTCTAGTTTTCGGCAAAGTTGTTCAGCAGATCATGGGCATTCAAAAGATGGGCCGTTCTTTCGGAATTCCACCGCTATGTGGCGCTAATGAGCATGCAAAATTGAGTATTTTCAAGTTGTTCTATCTCGTGATTCTGATAAGATAGAAAGTTCTAGTTTTCGGCAAAGTTGTTCAGAAGGTCAAGGACATTCGAAAGGTGAACCGTTCCATTAGGATTTCCACCGATACGTGGTGCTAGTGAGCATGCGAAATTAAGTATTTCCAAATTGTTCTACTTGTTAGTGTGGGGATTTATGTGTGAATATAGGTGTGTGTATGTATGGTCGTATGTGTGTGTGTGTTTTTTTTTAAAAACCGCGTATGTGTCTATGTGAAGGTGCTTATAAATGAACGTGGGAGTGTGTGAACGTGTGTATGCTTTTACATGTGCTTATGTGGGTGTGAATGAAAATGCAAGTGTGTTTGTGTGCATATAGTAATGTTTTTTAACAATATGCATGTATAAATGTGTAAATGTGAATGTGTATGTGTGAATGCGTGTATGTGAGAATATACGTATGAATTTGTGTGTGTACGTATGTATGCATGCATGTATATATGTGCACATATGTTCATACATATGCAGAATAGCAGTGTGACGCGATCGTTTAAGACTTTGAACGGAATCTGGGTACGTTCAGTTGAGTCTTGTAACTTCTACAAGGCATCTTTTTCCAAAATAGACAGTTTCATCGGTGTTGAAGACTTGGTTTGCATGGTATGCACCATCCTCAATCAGCTACAGCTGTATCTGCTGATGCGCATTCTTCTTTGATTTCTACATTTCACACATTGTTTCTATGTATAAACCAATCCCTTGTTCCTGTTACTGTTCCCATCCCTTGTTCAACCATATCTTATCAAAATCACGAGATAGAATAAGTTGAAAATGCTCAATTTTGACGACGACTAGAACTATCCCTCTTATCAGAAGCTTGAAATAGAACAAGTTGAAAATGCTCAATTTTATGACACGTAGCGGGGAAGTTCCAAACAAAACGGTTTACCTTCCAAATGCCCTTGACCTTCTGAACAACTTTGTCAAAAACCAGAACTATATATCTTATCAAAATCGCAAGATAAAACAAGTTGAAAATGTTTAATTTTTCATGCTCTCTAGCGCAACACAGCGAAGGAATTCCGAATAGAACAGTCCACTTGTTGACCACGGAGAAAAAAGTATAATTAAATCCATAATATTTCATCTGCAATCAACTATATTTTTGCATTGATTTTTCGATAACCCATGTGCATGATTGTAACAACCATACATTTCAAGTTGATTTAACTAATGTATGCTTGAATTAACATCAGTAAAATACGGTTGGTTCACCTATACAAGGATTATATCGAAAAAAAAAATAAAAAATATTGTTGATATTTTCACAGTTGACTTACATTGCCAGTAAATTCAACCATGATCATACATAGTTGAACTATTTGAGTAAATGGTCGCTCTTTTAACCATGAAGTATGGTTGATTCAATTAAAAAATTGCCTTGAGCTAAACATACTTTGTGGTTGAAAGAAAGCAAATTCTCTTCCTGAATGCCGTTGACCTTCTAAACAACTTTGCCGACGACTAGAACTTTTCATCGTTTTCATCAAGTCTCGAAACAGAACAAGTTGGAAATACTTAATTTTGCATGCTCACTAGCACCACGTAGCGGTGGAAGTTCGAATGGAACGGTTCACCTTTCGAATGCCCTTGACCTTCTGAACAACTTTGCCGAAAACTAGAACTTTCTATCTTATCAGAATCACGATCAGAATTCCGCGGTTCATTTTTCGAATGCCCTTGACCTTCCGAACAACTTTGCTCAAGACCGCACCTTTGCAGATATTAAGGGTCTCGAGATATACCATCATGAATGTACCTGTATTATCATCCCTTATCCTCACACACATTCACTACGGTCCTATTTTGTGTTCTGGCCCTGGAACCCTCGCTTGACTCTTGTAACTTGTTTTGCTATCCATTCCACTGTTTAGAAAATCTTCTAAGTGTTTTTCATTGCAAAAGACTTAGAATGTTGTAAAAGTTTTTTTTACACGGATTTCGGAATTAGCACGGTTTTTTTTACACGGATTTCGGAATTAGCACGGTTTTTTTTTACACGGTTTTTCGGAATTAGCACGGTTTTTTTTTACACGGATCTGGAATTAACGCGGTTTTTTTTTTGCACGGTTATTTTTTACACGGTTATTACCCCCGGTGTAAAAAAAACCTTAGTGTATAGCGTGCAATAACAATCCTTATCAGCCAAGGATCTGGCGAACAGAGATGTTCCTGTAGTTAACATCTCTAACAACCAAACGTCAAAAGATTCATTGTTTGTAAACAATGCTGGCGTTCCTACCCGTAGTAACAAAGCGTCAAAAGGCCTATGATATGTTGCATACTGTCAAACGCTAGCAAATAGGATAGGGTTGCCAGGTCCCTGTTATCAGCAGTTGAACCATTGTGATGGACGACAAGAAACGTCATTTTCTCTCAAATTAATGGAGCCAAATGACATTTCACTAAGAAGATGCCATAATATGGTTATTATGATGTTATAATAACTAGCTCAAATAATTTGCAATGGACCATCATGAGTATGTTATTGGACTGCTCTAAAGATGTATTCTAGATTCCATTTCAACTTCACGTCAGAGCTATGGACAAAATTACAGTGCCGGTTGAAATTTTGATTACAATTATCACTTAAAATTTCGATAAATGCATATTTTTGTCGATGATTGAGATGATACATTATGAGTAAGAAATAAAATTGCCCTAATCTAGAAAAAAAAAAATATGTTTTAAAAATAATTTTAATCGACAGTGTAGACCATGTGTCCAATCCACCATGACAATTTTTGATGATTCCAACAGAGATGCTGAAAACTTACAAAATATAACAGAATTTTCTGTTGTTTTTTTAATCTTTAGAACGGGGCATAAATTATGCAGGAGTAAATCCAAAAGTTGCACCATAAAAGCGGCCTCGCATATGATATTTTGTTACACGTTCTGAGCATTAACAATCTTTAGATTTCTGATATTTATTTAATAATTGATTTGGCCAAAAACTATTGTCATTTTTTTACTATGAGTTGTGAATATTCTCCTCATAAACAAACATAATTTTCTCAATCATAACAATCTATGTTGACTCCTGTTCGTTTGACATTTCTCAAACAAGCATGTCATGTTCATGTATTTCTGCAATGGTTTTTACTTTGAAATTACTTGATTATAACCTATTTGTTATTATGATGCTAGAAACTATAAAGATGAAACATCATCATGTTCAAAGCATGTTATTCAATACATCTTAAAAACGTATAATTAGTCCTAAATCTGTATATAAAAACTTCTTGTGTGACCTTAAAGATGTTTCAAATAGATCGATTTATTGCGCTGTTTTGGTCATCTAAGATACCAGAAATAAGTTATGTGTACTAGAAAAATACATGAGATCATGTATTAAAGATGAATTTTTGATCATTACATAACAAGTTGTGTGACTTGGGTGTTGTAAACGATTTCGATATGTGCAATAAGAATTGGCTTGCATCTAGCCTATTTTGTTTCTGATAAACAGCTTACTCAGATCGGACTTCTCCGCTTCCGTTATCATTGTGTTTGGCCCAAATGATTTTTTTCCTGAATCGGCAAAACCGATAAAAATGTTTTTTCTATTTTCTAGGCACCCGAGAACTCCGGTGATTCCGGCATGATTGACCGGCGAATCGAACAAAAATAAATGGTACAATATACTTAAGCTAACATTATGACGACGACCAATTCGGTTCAACGACCTATTAAGTCTTAAGCTCACATGACCCACCATCCAAAAACAAGGGTGAGAGAAATTAGCAGCACGCATCCTTCCGTTTTGGAAGTTCCCCTACCATATTCTTTCGTCGTCGTCGTTTGTGTGGAAGCGTGCACTTTTGCACATTGTTATGACTAATGGAATGCAATTTACCATCCCCACCGTTGCATCTGTGCGCAGCACCTCCCAGCCTACTCGGTTGATTTTAATTCATGGGGCGTGCGCTCGAAAATATTTATCCGTTTCCCATGGCCCAAGATGACGACGACGACGATGATGATGATGATGATGATGATGATGATGCGCGTGAGCAAACAAACAAACCTGCGCTGCGGCTTACCATTCAAAGGAAATCACGACGCGAGTGAGGAAAAATTACACCTCCGTGGATTCAACCGGCCAGCAGCAGCAGCAGGGAGGAAATCGGCTTTTGCCGAAGCCCGACCAAAGTCACTATGTAACTGTGCAGTCGCAGCGTGAATGGCATAATGGCATAGGAAGGAAGCATCATTATCACGTCGCAAAACATATCGCCGCTGCATCAGTCGTAGGAAGAGGATATGAACATTGTACACAGATAACCGCGCGCAGCATGGGCCTACTCGATTTTCACACTAATCTCTCTCACTAGTGTCGACGGTGGGACGGACGATGAACATTTAGGCAGGGATAAGCTTCCCACGGTGGGGAAGGAGGAACCTGTGTTTGATTACCGAGATGATCAGCCAGAATAAAAACCGGCTTCATGGTTTGAGAAGACTAAAAAACAGACACTAAAATTGAAGAATAACTGCAGTCTTAACAAGTGCGGTTATAAGCCCGGTGTGGCACAGAAATGCCCAGTCAATCCGACACAGCACCAGTAGCAATCAACCATCAGTAGACAGCTTTTAAAGTTCATAGGTTCATGTGGCAGTTTTTCCCTCGATGGATGGAGGTAGCCACCAGCAATCAAAGATTGGTACAACGGGATTCGATCATACACGCCCCAGTAACGTACCCACATCCCGTACGTGGCCCACGATCGTCGGCCAGACTCGGGTGGTAGACTAGTAAAAAACTGCATCTAATGTGAATTGTGCACGTACCGCCAACATATGCACAAGTTATGCGAAATCGACCTTATGCCTACAACCAACGGGGCAGTTATTTATGCTGACTTGTGAGAATTCCGAGATTGGAATCGAGAGATGAATGTGGTAATACGGTGCCCATTTGGTTATTACCGCAAAAATGACACATCAGATGTCGAGGGGAGGGACTCGTTCTGACCGGACGGTACTTTATTATTGAGAACGTGCATTACTCTGGATGGTTAGAGTGGCATATTTGCTGTCAATAGTTTCCCATCAAATTTGTATTAAATAAAACACGACAAAAGTGGCATAATTCATTGCTGTTATGAATTGTTCAGTCTATAGTGCCGGAACTTAATAAGTAGCTCAATTGGTGATGAAATGTGAGGTAAGGGCTTGAAAATTCAAACCCATAGATAATTGTGTTCTGCTGTCTTTTCAAATTGTGTGTAATTCGTCATTCATTTGTATTCCTTTTTCATCATTTTTCCGATATACGACTGTCAGTTTTTACAGGATTGCCATTATGACTGTCGGTCCGTACAGATCAGTTTTTCCAATTTATCAAGTTGATTTTGAGTAACGAACAGCGGTTGCAGATGGGAATTTTGTTTAAATATCGTCTAGGTTTGAGCCAAAGGGTGAAAGATTTTTATGAAACTTTGTCCACGTATAGAGTTTTTGGATATAACGTTTGCATTAAAAAACTGGACAAAAATTGGATTTTTCGTGGGTTTACCTTTACCGCACTGACAAAACCACCCATGCAGCATCAATCATAGTAACCCATGAGTCAGCAGACAAAGTCTGACAGCTCTATCAGTCGAATTCTAACCGTGATGACAAAAACAGTGAAGCAACTCCGTTCAGAAGTGTGCGCGTTCAAAAACCGGCACCCCGCCGCGTCGAAAACGGACATCGTGTGGCACTTTGTGGACGCCGCCCTTTCCGGCATCTACAACATCTTGGCACTATTAGATAACAATCAGAGCATCGAAAGACAGCCCGGTTCCGGACGGCCGACGACTCTGAGCGACAAGAAGCTCCAAAGGATGCTGAAGAGGAAGACCGAGGGAAAAGTGGCTACGTCGTGGCGTGCGCTTGGCCGGAGGTCGATTCAACCGGCCAAACAGAGAAAAAGTACCAGGCGAACATGAACATCTATGTCAGGAAGCGGAAGTCTCGTCCACAGGTTTCGGAGCTGCAGGCAATGACGCAGCGACAGCGGCTGAATAAGATGATCAACTCGATTTTCCCGACGAATCGCGACGTGGCGGTTGTGATGGACGACGAACCCTATCTCACCCTGGACTGGCAGGGCACTACGTATTTTACTTACCCCACGAAGGAAGTGAGCTCCGAGGTGAAGATCATTTCACACACCAAGCTCCCCAAGAAGATGATGCTGTGGCTGACAATCATCGAGAAGGGGAAGCCAAAGCCGCTCTTCTTTCGCTTCGGAAATGCCTTCCGGAAGTTGCGTCGTTCATCAATAAATACCATAAGGGTGAAGACGCGGTGTTCTGGCCGGATCTGGCGTCGGACCACTACTCGAAGCGTTGTGCGTTGGAGTAGATTTAGCGGTTGAATATCGATGTGATACCCACGTCAGCGAACCCGCCCAACGTCCCCCAGCTGCGTCCCATCGAGAATATCTAGGCCAACCTGAAGCGTAAGATCTACTCCAACAATTTTGTCGCGAAAACTGAGGAGGAATTGATATAAAACGAAGAACTCAAAAATATGCGTACACGCATTTTGTCGTCCGCCATGGCGAAAGTTTCTTTTAACTGCCGAAAGGCCGCTCGCAATGGCGTAGATTTTTTTTTGCAAATAAGCTCAAATAATTACCTTCTATGAGAAATTGATCAAATGCAATTATCTGTCTTAGATATTCTTTTATCATCATCCAAAAAAGTCCGTTTTTTTAATGCAAACGTTTGCACAATAGAAATTGAAGAGTAGAAGAAACAAAAGAGCACTCCCAATCAAAACACTTCTGATAGGGGGAAATACAACAATCAAAGATGTCAAGTCTATCATAAAGATAATAACGCAATTCCAAAAGAGTGAGTCTTATGGTGGACCAGCGAAATATGGTAAGACCAAACCAGTTGTAACATTATATACAGTGGTGGTCTTATAATTAGCACAGAGTGGTTGAACTACATTCTTTTTTGTGTTATGTGCACCCTATCATTCATAGTCTTTTCATTCATAGTATTTTTAATACACCATGCATAACCGTTTTAATGTATAGGTTAACAGATTAAAAAAGAGTTTGAAAGGCCCCGGATGAAATAGCAAACCTTCTGGATCGCTCCAGAAAATTAGTTTATGACGCGATTTATTACGTTCAGCAACATCAAACTGGGTCAAAAATCCAATGGAAAGCACGTGCGAGAAAGTCACCAGAGCAGGAACAAATAACTTGATAAATGGCCTTGGTATTTAAAAGCTCAGATTAAGAGGTAAAATACCTGAGGATAATACCATAAAATTGTTGCCAAAATGTTATGCAAATATCAAATTGAGGTAAGTCAATACCAACACAGTAATGAGAATCTCCTTCCATCGAAGCGCTCTTATTAAAGGACATGTGCAGTAAGTAATACACATTAGGGTTTTCGTCTGGTAGTTTGTTAAAAATAAGGTTAGTAAACTCACAGTATATTATTGCATGTTAATTGGTTTCAAGTTATCGAAATTTGGGATGTACTGTCTTTTACATGATGTATTTCAGGTCTCCCAGGTCATCAGGTATAGTAAAATAATTTGAAGTTTATAATTCTTTTTTTCCTCATGGCTATCATACTTTTTCTGGTTCTTAATGAATGCGCAAGTTTCTCTACAATTGCACCAAAACAGCACTCTGTAGTGCGGCTGAAGATCGAGTACCTTCAAATGATGTTATATATTATCCATTCTCATTTAATAAATTATTTCAGCACATTTTGGAATCAGTTTTGCATTCCAATACCTCTTAAAGACTGTATTCGATGAAATTTGGACACACGCAATTGTTCGTAACTTTTTAGCGTGTGGGTAAAAATTATTGAAATTTTAACTGAATGTATTTTATTGTGTTGTGTCAATTGTGTAATGAGTTTCGTGAAAATCGGTCGAGTGATTTCAGTGATGGCTTCGAATGAAGAAATAGTGCGCCAACAAATTTTGGGCACTCACTTCGAAAACCCAAATCGGAAAACAGCTCGGAATCGCACATTAAACCGTATCTCATGTGATAAAAACGTTCAAGAACCGTAAGACAACCAAGCGGAAAAATGGTAGTGGCAAAAAACGTGGCACATCAAATCCGGAGAAGGCCAGGATGGTATTTTAACCAATTTAAGCGTTATCCCAACATTTCGATCAGGGATGTTGCGAAAAAGGCGAAAGTTTGAGTTTGTTTTGTGCAGAAAACAATGAAACGTTCTGGATTACATGTGTACAAGGTCCAGAAGGCACCGAACCAGAGCGATAAACAGAACTCGGTGGCCGTCTACGGACAAATCTAGAAGGACGAATGCCTCCAAAAACGACTTCTGCCCTTCTTGAGATCTCACGATGGCCCAACACTGTTTTGGCCGGATTTGGCATCTTGCCACTATGCCCGGCCCGTCTTAGACTGGTACAAAGATAATAATGTAGTTTTTGTACCAAAAGACGTCAACCCTTCAAACACTCCGGAACTTCGAACAATTGAAAAATTTTGGGCAATCATGAAGGCAAAGCTCGTTAAAACTCCAAAACTGATAGAAAATGAACATGAACTAAATAAAGTGTGGTTAAAAGTAAGTAAGTCCTATCATTGCCCAAAATTTGATGAAAGTGGTCAAGGCAAAGGTGCGGGCATTTGGGTTGCGAGAAGATGTTCAATAAACCAATGATGTCAAAACCTAACCATTTAGTAGTACTTTATTTCCAGAAAGTTTGAAAAGAATCGGGCCCAAGAAAATTTTTGGTGACCTATTTTGTGTGTCCCAATTTCATCGAATACAGTCTTTATACAAAGAGCATTGTTCGGGTTACGAAAATAAAACCGCCTTTGGATCAACTCCGGTGTGAACAGCAAGATAGGATGGACGGTTATGGACCTCAGAAGTATAACTTGTCGTCGGTGGTGCATGTCAACCTGCATACTACGGAACGTGTATCGAATCAGGAACTTCACGATATTTTCCGCATTCAATATGCCCTCGAAGAACTGGGTGTAGCGCCTGCCAATGTTCTAGAATCAAATGAAGACCAGCGAGCTCGAGAAATACTGCGGACACATCTGACGCTACGTCGCTTATGAAGTCGGTGAACATTCGTAGAGGCGTACCGTGAGAGTACCTTATGAACCGGACCCAGTCCAACTTATAGTTTGGCGGTAATTTGTCCACCAGTTCCTGAACCAACATCGGATTACTTAGGTGATCCATCAACCCGGCAGCCTCTAAGTGATCGCACAGTTGCTTCACTGTTATGCCAAAGTGGATAAAAGTCTCTAGCTTTTCGACTTTTGGAGAAGGTGCCCTTCTTACCTTCATGAGAAGAGCCTTGAGAAGTTTCTCAGGCTTCCCAAATAAATTCCGTAGATCATTTAGAATTCCCGGCACTGACTCTGGCAGAATCAGCCGGCTTCTGACGGCCTCGAGGGCTTCTCCTTGTAGGCAGTCTTGGAGTCTTTTGAGGTTGTCTAGGTTGGTGAACCCACAAGCTTTGGTCGTGTTTTCAAAGCTGCTGATAAACAACGGCCAAACCTCAGGTTCTCCTTTGAAGATGGGAAGTTGTCTCGACATCACCTGACGTGCAGCAATTTGGTCTTGCGTCAGCTGCTGCCCCAGCCCGTGTTGCCTTTGAGCCCTTTGATTCGGCATGGGTGCCCTTTGTGGAATCTGGACCGGTATCTCATCTACTTCTTCATCTTCTTCCTCGGCACTGCTTTCTTCTTCTAACAGCGCTCTCAGTTTCTCCATTTTGGACAACTTCTTCCTGATCGGTATCTGAACGTCTCTCGTCGGTGCGGTCTTGAGAAATGCTCATCGGGAATCAACTCTTTCCGTCGGTCTCTGCTCTTCTAACCAATTCTGCACCTTATCCTCAATCTGAAGCTCCGATTGCTTCTCTTCAAGGTCTCCACCCATCGCACCGTCCACATCCAACCAGTGATTCGCAGTCTTCCGTTTCGCCATCTGAAACTTCTCCGTAGCGCGTGCTGCTTTCGCAGGAACTCTTCTTCAGCAACTAGGTGACGCTCTAGCATTTCCCGCTCTTGGAGTAATTGCTGCTCCCGTAGCTCTTGTTCCTGCCGAAACTCCTTCTCCCGCATCTCCTTCTCCAGCTTCATCCGCTTCTCCCGTAGAACCTTTTCCATCAGCATCCGTTTTTCGCGAATCTCTCTTTCATCATCCAGCTCCTTTTCCTTAGCGGCCTGCTCCTCTTCAAGTTGTTCGATGGCCGAAACCAAGCTTTTCACCGACCCAGCATCACCTTTCGATCCGCCTTTCGACTTAGATTTCGATTTCGGCTTCGGAATTTGCAGCAGGTTTGTGCATTTTGGGCAACTCCAGGGCTTCTTCTTGATATCGTCGCTAACACCTGCGCATCTGTAATGTGCCCAAAGATCACATTGACCACACTGCACCATATCGTCAACAGTATCAGGTTCATGGCAAAGCGAGCAGTTCCTCTCATAGGAATCTTCCATTTTGAGGTTATCGTAACTCTTTGATTATGTTCGGGTTACGAAAATAAAACCGCCTTTGGATCAACTCCGGTGTGAGTAGATCAAAGCTACAACGAAAGTTTTATTAAATAAGTTCATTTGTCTAATTTTACCTCGCTTACAGTTAGTTTCCTTCCTCCTGTACAGAAAATCTTCCTTCCGAAATGCCTTTGTTCATCGATTTTAACCTGTAGCTTTGTGTTGCGATTTTAAGTTGTTTGTAATGTTTATTTTAATCTGTAGTGTAGAGTTCTAGTAATAATTGGATATATAGTTGTTTATAATTTTAGAAATAAATATAGAAGTCTGTTACTCACGTATCAAACGTTTTAGTTCACTAGTTTATAATCAAATTTTAATTTAGCTGCAAATAGCACACTGTTTGCAATTCTTTCATCAATTTGTTTTCTTTTTACCCCTTCACTCCAGTCATGGTTTATTTCCGTCCCTCTTAAGTTGACGTTTCATTTCGCTCCGAATTTCGCTCCAAATTTCGCTCTCCAACAGGGGCATCCAGTGTGCCCAGCGGTGTTGTTTCCAACAAAGAGTGTATCAGATAAAACGTCGTTGAATTGAATCAATGCTTTCGAAACCATTTTGGAAATGAGGGTTCCAGACCGGGGAAGCATATTCCAAGGTGGACCTCACCAACGAACAGTACAGCGACTTAAGGCAGTACACGTCTCGAAATTCTTTAGCCACACGGAAAATTAAACCGAGATTTCGAGAAGCTTTTGTTATGATGTAGGACATGTGAGGTTTGTACGTGAGTTTATCGTCGAGTAGCACACTAAGGTCCTTTACTTGGATGTCTCTTTGCAGAGGAGTTCTGACAAAAGGCCAGTATCGACCTAAAAAGTAGAGAGGCTACGGAACTCTATTCAATATTATCAAGCGGAATTTTGACAATTGATCTGCATGGAACGAAATGTCACCTCCACTAACGGAATAACCGAGCGGAATATTTTTCCGAAATTAAAAGTGACAGTTCCCACTACTTTGCGTGGAAACCTTACAAATTCCATTCTTATTTTATGTTCTTTTCAGGTAAAAGTGACAATGGCTGGGGTCACATCTAAATCCAGATTCAAGATGATCGAAAAATCCCACGCTAGTGAATCAATCTTTGAAAAATCTTGTTTCAGCTTGTGAATCTTAATCTATCAACTTGCATCGTGCTCTAGATTGGAATGCATTATTGTAAAGATTATTTTTGGAGTTTTTTTTTCTTGTGGTTTTATATGTATAATAAAAGCTAACAATTTTGAAAAAAAGTTCTTCCAATTTCTTTCCTTATTAAATACAGAGTGGATGTATTATGGTTTCAGTTGAAAACCGAATGTTTCGACTAGCGACAATCGATATTACTCTCGTTCTGTACGTCATACCTAATGTCGGAAGTAGTGCGCTGTACAGCGCATCTGATGCGCTATACAGCGCACTACTTCCGACATAGTGTATAACGTACAGAACGAGAGTAAAATCGATTGTCGCTAGTCGATAAATTCGGTTTTCAACTAAAAGCATAATACATACACAACGAAACATATGAATGAAATTGGTAGAATACTTAACAAAATCATTAGCGATCGTAAAATTTAAGCTTTAATCGAATATTCGACAAACTAAACAAAGCCTCTTAAGAAATAATTCCTGATATGAAAAGGAGCAGTAATTAATACAAGCGAAAATAGTAGTAAACATCTTGTTATACGCGTACCGCGCTGGTCTTCATTTGATTCTAGAACATTGGCAGGCGCTACACCCAATTCTTCGAGGGCATATTGAATGCGGAAAATATCGTGAAGTTCCTGATTCGATACACCTTCCGTAGTATGCAGGTTGACATGCACCACCGACGACAAGTTCTGCTTCTGAGGTCCATAAACCGTCCATCCTATCTTGCTTCTCACGCCGATGGGTTCATCGGGCTGACCGATCCGTGTCTCCTGCGGTGCGAATACATGAAGGTTGTCCAGGCCGATCATTATCTTCGGTTCTTCGAAATCCAAATCCGCTACCGGTAGACCTCGCAGGTGAGTGTATCGCTTCGCGATCTCGTGGAACCGCACTTCCTGTTTCGGTAGCACCAGTTCAGAAACTGTGCGTGCTCCAAGTAGGAGGTGTTTTTCATCTGAACCTCTCGCCGACAGTGTCAAATTTACCCTTCTGGATGCATCCTCGTATCGCTTCATATTGCCAGTCCACGACACGATTAACGGTTCAGAAGTTCCTTTCGCTTGGAGTTGATTAGCGAGGGTGTCCTCGATCAGGGTTACCGAAGAACCTTCGTCTAAAAATGCCACGGTGTCCACTGATTGATCGCCTACTGAAAGTGTGACCGGTATCATACGAAAAATGACCGATCGATTGGAACGGCTGTGCGCATTACATTGCACTTCCAGCGCCTGTACCATCTCCTTGGCACGATGCAGAAGCGGGTGGTGATACTCGTGGCAATTTTCAACATTGCAGCGTAACTTGAAACTACAGCGACTCTTCCCGTGGCTATTCAAGCATAGCACACAAAGCTTGTGCCTCTCGACTACCTTCATTCGATCGGTGACGCTCATTTTCTTGAACTCGTCACAAAATCTTACTTTGTGGTCCGTCCGTTTACACATCCAACAGGGCTTGGCAACTATGTCACTCTGTGACGATTCCGGCTTGGACGGAGCGGTATGCAAGTGCACGAACTCCTTCTTTTTCACGTTCTTGTTCCTTGGTGAAGCAGACTCATTTAACTCCAGTGCTGAGAACTCAGCCCCTTCGGACACATCTGACGCTACGTCGCTTATGAAGTCGGTGAACATTCGTAGAGGCGTACCTTGAGAGTACCTTATGAACCGGACCTAGTCCAACTTATAGTTTGGCGGTAATTTGTCCACCAGTTCCTGAACCAACATCGGATTACTTAGGTGATCCATCAACCCGGCAGCCTCTAAGTGATCGCACAGTTGCTTCACTGTTATGCCAAAGTGGATAAAAGTCTCTAGCTTTTCGACTTTTGGAGAAGGTGCCCTTCTTACCTTCATGAGAAGAGCCTTGAGAAGTTTCTCAGGCTTCCCAAATAAATTCCGTAGATCATTTAGAATTCCCGGCACTGACTCTGGCAGAATCAGCCGGCTTCTGACGGCCTCGAGGGCTTCTCCTTGTAGGCAGTCTTGGAGTCTTTTGAGGTTGTCTAGGTTGGTGAACCCACAAGCTTTGGTCGTGTTTTCAAAGCTGCTGATAAACAACGGCCAAACCTCAGGTTCTCCTTTGAAGATGGGAAGTTGTCTCGACATCACCTGACGTGCAGCAATTTGGTCTTGCGTCAGCTGCTGCCCCAGCCCGTGTTGCCTTTGAGCCCTTTGATTCGGCATGGGTGCCCTTTGTGGAATCTGGACCGGTATCTCATCTACTTCTTCATCTTCTTCCTCGGCACTGCTTTCTTCTTCTAACAGCGCTCTCAGTTTCTCCATTTTGGACAACTTCTTCCTGATCGGTATCTGAACGTCTCTCGTCGATGCGGTCTTGGGAAATGCTCCTCGGGAATCAACTCTTTCCGTCGGTCTCTGCTCTTCTAACCAATTCTGCACCTTTTCCTCGATCTGAAGCTCCGATTGCTTCTCTTCAAGGTCTCCACCCATCGCACCGTCCACATCCAACCAGTGATTCGCAGTCTTCCGTTTCGCCATCTGAAACTTCTCCCGTAGCGCGTGCTGCTTTCGCAGGAACTCTTCTTCAGCAACTAGGTGACGCTCTAGCATTTCCCGCTCTTGGAGTAATTGCTGCTCCCGTAGCTCTTGTTCCTGCCGAAACTCCTTCTCCCGCATCTCCTTCTCCAGCTTCATCCGCTTCTCCCGTAGAACCTTTTCCATCAGCATCCGTTTTTCGCGAATCTCTCTTTCATCATCCAGCTCCTTTTCCTTAGCGGCCTGCTCCTCTTCAAGTTGTTCGATGGCCGAAACCAAGCTTTTCACCGACCCAGCATCACCTTTCGATCCGCCTTTCGACTTAGATTTCGATTTCGGCTTCGGAATTTGCAGCAGGTTTGTGCATTTTGGGCAACTCCAGGGCTTCTTCTTGATATCGTCGCTAACACCTGCGCATCTGTAATGTGCCCAAAGATCACATTGACCACACTGCACCATATCGTCAACAGTATCAGGTTCATGGCAAAGCGAGCAGTTCCTCTCATAGGAATCTTCCATTTGGATCAACTCCGGTGTGAGTAGATCAAAGCTACAACGAAAGTTTTATTAAATAAGTTCATTTGTCTAATTTTACCTCGCTTACAGTTAGTTTCCTTCCTCCTGTACAGAAAATCTTCCTTCCGAAATGCCTTTGTTCATCGATTTTAACCTGTAGCTTTGTGTTGCGATTTTAAGTTGTTTGTAATGTTTATTTTAATCTGTAGTGTAGAGTTCTAGTAATAATTGGATATATAGTTGTTTATAATTTTTGAAATAAATATAGAAGTCTGTTACTCACGTATCAAACGTTTTAGTTCACTAGTTTATAATCAAATTTTAATTTAGCTGCAAATAGCACACTGTTTGCAATTCTTTCATCAATTTGTTTTCTTTTTACCACTTCACTCCAGTCATGGTTTATTTCCGTCCCTCTTAAGTTGACGTTTCATTTCGCTCCGAATTTCGCTCCAAATTTCGCTCTCCAACAGGGGCATCCAGTGTGCCCAGCGGTGTTGTTTCCAACAAAGAGTGTATCAGATAAAACGTCGTTGAATTGAATCAATGCTTTCGAAACCATTTTGGAAATGAGGGTTCCAGACCGGGGAAGCATATTCCAAGGTGGACCTCACCAACGAACAGTACAGCGACTTAAGGCAGTACACGTCTCGAAATTCTTTAGCCACACGGAAAATTAAACCGAGATTTCGAGAAGCTTTTGTTATGATGTAGGACATGTGAGGTTTGTACGTGAGTTTATCGTCGAGTAGCACACTAAGGTCCTTTACTTGGATGTCTCTTTGCAGAGGAGTTCTGACAAAAGGCCAGTATCGACCTAAAAAGTAGAGAGGCTACGGAACTCTATTCAATATTATCAAGCGGAATTTTGACAATTGATCTGCATGGAACGAAATGTCACCTCCACTAACGGAATAACCGAGCGGAATATTTTTCCGAAATTAAAAGTGACAGTTCCCACTACTTTGCGTGGAAACCTTACAAATTCCATTCTTATTTTATGTTCTTTTCAGGTAAAAGTGACAATGGCTGGGGTCACATCTAAATCCAGATTCAAGATGATCAAAAAATCCCACGCTAGTGAATCAATCTTTGAAAAATCTTGTTTCAGCTTGTGAATCTTAATCTATCAACTTGCATCGTGCTCTAGATTGGAATGCATTATTGTAAAGATTATTTTTGGAGTTTTTTTTTCTTGTGGTTTTATATGTATAATAAAAGCTAACAATTTTGAAAAAAAGTTCTTCCAATTTCTTTCCTTATTAAATACAGAGTGGATGTATTATGGTTTCAGTTGAAAACCGAATGTTTCGACTAGCGACAATAGATATTACTCTCGTTATGTACGTCATACCCCCTGTCGCAAGTAGTGCGCTGTACAGCGCATCTGATGCGCTATACAGCGCACTACTTCCGACATAGTGTATAACGCACAGAACGAGAGTAAAATCGATTGTCGCTAGTCGATAAATTCGGTTTTCAACTAAAAGCATAATACATACACAACGAAAAATATGAATGAAATTGGTAGAATACTTAACAAAATCATTTACGATCGTAAAATTTAAGCTTTAATCGAATATTCGACAAACTAAACAAAGCCTCTTAAGAAATAATTCCTGATATGAAAAGGAGCAGTAATTAATACAAGCGAAAATAGTAGTAAACATCTTGTTATACGCGTACCGCTGACCTAAATTCGACTGATTAAATAAAGCCTCTTATTAAAAACGCGTATTAGAAAACGTAATTCATATACGTGAAGCCAATTATAAACATCTTACTATACGTACATCGCTGACTGTATTCTTTCAAACAGATTGTTTACACAGTTTAATCAGCTACTTGTGTTGATATCATAAATAAGGTTGAACAAATCTAAAACTGTTTTGGCTTCTCCTGCCACATTGAAATTGAACACCTTATATGACTTCATGAGCAAATCTAAGGCCCTATGGAAAACAAATTCGAAGTCGGAAGTGATTTTTTAAATTATAACAAAGTACTTTTCTTCGGCAAAAGCTATAGATGATCAAAGCATATACGGTGGTTCCCCTGGGGTATTTTCTACGAATAGATCCCCGGATACAAATAACAATACAATTACAATACAATAATATAAAATAACATTGAAATCTATTTCCGACCATTAATCTTATTGTTAATGAATCAGATAAATTAAAAATGCATATTGTCTTTACAATAGCTTTACAATTCACTCTATGTGCTAGGATTTTCAACAATTTAGAAACCATACAATTAATAGTAATTGACTCAAGTTTGTACAGAAAATAATGATTTTTTCTTCAGTTAAGATACATAACAACCCCCCTTTTCTATTGTCGATGTCTCAATCTACATTAGATTCTATGGTGGTAACATTAACTCCTATTGTCATCTTATCGTTGTGAACAATACCATTAATTGTACATACGATAGATTCTATTGTATGGTTACAATATATTCAATATTAAATCTATGAGAATTTTTTATTCGGGTCGACATCCTCCTTTTCCGGCTGCAGCCACCGAACGAATACAGCTGCATACTTCTCAAGAGGTGGCAATTCGGATGGTTCCGCTCTCCGCATATTTCCTCCCAGATGCGGTCACCACAATCACATGCCCCTTTTCTTTGCAATGTAAGACAATTCACAAATTCAAACAATTTCACAATCGGTCTGACTATTAACGCCTTCACTCTATTCTGCGTTGATTTTCATCAGCTGACCACAGAGAAATCGCGAAACAATAGATGTCCGGTAACGCAATATGCACGGAAAATAATAATTATCTAAACTATATTGCAATGCATAAAATATATTGATTCAATGCATACACAGAGAGCAATTTGATGGTCAATTTTATCATTATTGGGGGTTAGGATGACTATTGCAGCATAGTGATTTTGAACCGACTATGATCATGGTCAAAAATACCATTAAAAATAGTTGATCCAACATTTGCCATAATGTCGGAATAGTCCTCGTTACCATGATCATAGTCAAGAATGCCATGAACGTGGTGAATTCGTCTATTTTTATGGTTATTGTAACCATTATATGCAATAGTCACCTTGACCATGATTTAATTGTCGGTATAACGATATAATTTTTCTCAGAGTACTTTTTATGCATTGCAGTGATTTAATATGAATGATGCGTTAAATGGAATATAAAATATGCTTTCTGCATTTCCTTATTTATCCGTGTACCCAACGTTAGCTTCCCACATTTAACTGCTTCGCTGGGTACTTTTTTCGTTGCGTGTACGTTTAAAAACGATAACGGTAGGAGTGGGCGGTGCAGCGTTGCCAGGTGGATTTATACAATATCGGTATTGCTTATTAAAAAATATCGGTATTTATCGGTATAGAGTAAAATTCAATTTTTTTTTCAAGTGAACTATAGTTTAATTTTGATATTGCTGGTTGCAGTTGTGATTGGACTCTAGAAGTGCTTTTTGCGCATTTTAAAGTGTGATAAAAGTGCACGTTTCCGTCAAATCGTTTTGTTGTCTTCGGTGCACTTATCTTTTATGCTGAAAGGTATAAGTTCACTGAAGACAGAAAACGATTTGACGCAAACGTGCACTTTTATCACACTTTTTCTAATTTTGTCGGAGTCCATTTTTAACTGAAATCAGCAATATAAGATTACAATATATTTTGGCGATCATTTTTCTTCTATTTTCAAATTGTATATGAACAAAGTTTGACGTAAACATAAAAAATAAAATAAAAATGCATTAGCCATCTTTTTAATTTTTACCATCTCGAGGTTGAATATGTATACTTGGAATAAATATACTTTACAATATATATTTTTTAGAATACACACTTCTTAAGATGTTATTAAGATAACAAAAATCATATCTAGCAATAAAGTTTTTGAGCCAACTCCCGTTGTGCTAAGCACCTCGTTAAGCACATTCCTTATTTTTTTTAAATAGATTTTAACACAAAAACGGATTAATTCTAGTATATACCGCTTCCAATTTTATACACTTTTCCATACATACCACTGGATTTGTTAGTCACGAAAAGCTAAGATATGATCGATTATTCAACACTGCTTCTTGAGCGCATAGTGTATTTGATATTTTTGATTTTTTTTTGCTTGATAGAACGCAAATAGGCGACTAGGACGAAGTAGCGCTCTACCCTATCAATAAACTGATAGTTTCTTTTGATAATCTCATATTAAAAAGCATAAATGTATAAAGTATTGTTGCTTGTTAATATAGGACTGATGAGTTTATTTTGCTTAAAATTACAACCTGTCTTCATTTGTTACCGCATTTAATATCATAATTAAACTCGATAGTTTTATCACAGACATACAACCATAACACTCCAAATTTGTTCATCGTACGTGCATTTAAGACCAATTCAAATGTTTCTCACGTTGAGTTTCGAACGGGCGAACTGCATATAGCGATTTCTCTTTTTTGATCCGAAAATAATTGATAACTACAGGTAAACGAGTTGGCATATCCGTTGCGATAAAGGATAACTCCGTCTTGCAGGTTAAATACTGAAACTTGCTTTGACGAAGATTATAGTCAAAAATCGACTAAGAGAAATTGATCAATGCAATTACCTCCGTATGAAACTCAAAGCGACGTTTGATAGTTGGCATTTAATTCCCTTGCGTTTGACGTATAAGAAATGTTAAATGTATTGTGGCTATCTGTGGTTTTATTAAATGATACGAAAATAGATGCCATTGGCTAAGGGATAATGTTGAAACTTAACACTAATGAAATGTTATGTGTGACTGAATGAACTGGATATCATCGTTGCTTACTTTTTTTTTCGTTTAAAGCTTTTTTATTCCTTTATTTTGTTTTTTTATTTATTCAAATCTGATGCAGTTTTAATTGAAAAAATATTTTCTGAAAAACAATTAATTAGGGGTAAGAAATCTAAAAAAACACGCTGATAAATAATAAACCAAATATAATGTTGATATAACTTTCATAAAAAATCGGTATTTATCGGTATAAAAAGTTGGAAATCGGTATTTTCAGAGCCCTTGTCGGTATATCGGTATTGAGAATAAAAATCGGTATAAATACCGATAAATCGGTATACCTGGCAACGCTGGGGCGGTGTCAGTGCCGTTCTGAAGAATCGATATTTTACCTCGTTAAATCGATTTTTTCATCAGATCTTTTCTGTCTAATTTTCTGCTGGATGTTTGACAACAACGATTTTTTTTAGAATTCACGAGAGAATTCATCTCTACACTCCCGTTTCATTTGACTCAATTTTTGAGAACAACAATTATATAATGGAATTATTGTATTTATAATATCTCTTTTTCTCACGGAAATGTTACTCAAGTTTCGTAGAAAGTGGATCTCCTCAATTTTATGAGTAGATCTACTTTCTACGAAAATTGAGTAACCGTTCCGTGAAAGAAAAAAGGATTTTATACAATTGTACTAAAAAATTTAGTAAAATGAAACGGGAGTGTAATCAATGTTTATGTTTTTTTCTAAGGGAAGGTCCATTAATTATGTCACGCAGTAAGGAGGGAGGGGGGGGTTTGAGAAAACGTGACGATCCATACAAAAAAATTTGGAGGTCCATACAAAAAACGTGACAAGGGGGGGGGGGGGGGGTTAAAAAAAGTCAATTTTTGCGTGACGTAATTAATGGACGTTCCCCAAGTTAATCAATGCTTCTAAATTTGAAATTCTTCCACATTATTGTATGCAAGAAGTTGATCGATAATGATCAAACCTTGCAGAGGAGAATACACCATAAGCTTGTTTTTATTATTTCGACAGCTTTCACTGCAGCTCTGCGCCTAGCCTTAACATACACCTCCCTCGTAAACTTTATTCGGGACAAAAATTTCTTGCGTGCACACTAATACATTCAAATTTCACTTGTCATTAACAGATGCTATCGGATTGTTATTCACAAAATCGTCTTCCTCCGGTGATTCCTTTCCACTCCAGGATGGTTTTGCCACACCACTTTCGTCACATGTAAACACAACTTCCCGCTTCAGATTTTTTTCCGACAGCTTCCAGCAACTCCTGATAAACTCAGCAACGGAATCGTCGGAAACTTCCCATCTGCCTACCTCCTTTCCAGAGGTATGTCCCTTAAAGTTGCGAACGGCTACCAACAACCAGCATCCGTAAAGGCCAGCTGGCAACTTATCTTGGGAAAAACCATCAAGGTGCTGCGCTTTCTCTTCAACATCCGAAGTTTGTGAGTCCGATAGGTCTGGATCGTAATCAATGGCACTGTTGCTCTAAATATTCTTCATTCAGGAACAAAACATCATCTTTGGGAAGCGGGTCAGATTCGGCTGCTTCCTGGCTTTGCAGGCGTTGTTTCTTGGAGACCATCATCCTAAAGATAACGCAGCAGGTAAAACAAACAATGCCATAACTAAATTAAAAATCTGTACTTACACTTTGAATACCGAGGGGCGAATCACTCATGCATTTTCGATTCAGCTTCACGTATTAAGAAGTGCATTTAGGAATTTTTCGAACATTTTTCAACGCATTGATTGCACATTTTTGAGCGCATTTGATTTATTTGTGCATTTTTTATTGTTTTACATTGATTTTATTGTTTTACATTTGTTGAAATTTCTAGCATATAGGGTGAATAGTAGATCTATTGTTATGATAATATTCATTTTTCATTTACCTGATACATGAACAATAAGATTCATGGTCGGCAATAGATTTAAATGTTACTTTATATAATTTTATTCACCCCACTTCGTTCAGCGAAAGAAGAAAGTTCGTTCGATCGAGCGCTCCGTTATTTTGTAAGATTTATTCGAGTGCGATCCTTCGAAACTATTAGTTTTTCTTACAAACCGATTCACTCCAGTGGATAGAGTGAAAGTGACTTTTTTTTTCTAAGTAAGCAGTGTGGTTTTCCAGTGCAATTCGAAAATCAATTAGTGCTAGCTGGCAAATTATCATCCCGCTTATTTTCGCTTCATCTCCGCGTGGTGACGCTAACCAGCGATACACTACTACACCGCCAACGGTCATCCGACAGCGTTGAGCGAGTGCACCCGAAGGCGATCGCTTCAGCGCACCCGCTCCCCGCATAGAAGTGCGACGTTCACGCATAAGGTGCGTCAGCAGCAGCAGCAGCAGCAGCAACAGAACAATAATTAAGTTAAGTTTTTTTTTCCTGTCCCTCATCCCACTAGAGTTTAATTTGTGTGTTCTTTGTTTGTGTGTGTGTGATTTATTTTTTGGGAGCGTTCGACGCTCCCACGAGTAAGGCAAATCGTGCATGTGGAAGAGGTTTCTTCGACATGGACGGTTTGGCTGAAAAAGTGCCTTTGCCACCCGATGATGGGGTGGCACAAACAAATTTCCGACCGCGATCGTATCCAATTGACTCGGTCGGTCCATGGGTTGTCTACTTTCAGCCCAAAATGAAACCTTTGAATGTGTACCAAATCACTACTGATTTGACGAAGCGATTCTGAGCCGTGACTGAGATCACGAAAGTTAAATTTAATAAACTCCGTGTTGTCGTCTCTAACCTGAAGCAGGCTAATGAGATTGCTGCTTCCCAGCATTTTACACTCGAATATCGAGTTTATATTCCAGCTCGTGATGTGGAGATTGTAGGAGTGGTCACAGAGGCGAGTCTGTGCCCTGAAATTTTGAAGAAGCGGGCGGTTGGCCGATTCAAGAACCCTCTGCTCCCCCCAGTTCAGATACTGGAAGTGACAAAATTAGTGAAAATATCGCACAGCGAGGGTAAGAAAAAAGTTACCCCCACAGACTCGTTTCGGGTAACCTTTTCTGGCTCTGCCCTTCCTCACTTTTTAGAACTGGACACCTGTGCTACCTGTGGCTACCTGTGCGGTTGTTTGTACCCCGGGTAATGATTTGCCAAAACTGCCAGCAGATGGGGCATACGGCCTCCCATTGCGGTAATAAGGCACGCTGCTCAATTTGCGGGGAGAAACATGAGGCTGGCCCCTGTGCAGATAACACAATAAAATGTGTTTTCTGCAAGGGAAACCCTCCTCATGCTCTCTCGTCGTGCCCGGCGTATAAGCAACGCGGGGAAAAATTGGAACGTTCTCTGAAACAACGTTCAAGGCAATCTTTTGCAGAAATGCTTAAGAAAGCTTCGCCACCCGATACCAATACAGATCCTTTCGCTCCTCTGTCAGATGACGAGTCTGATTCGGACTTGGTTGAGGAGGGAACATCTTTCAGTTTTCCGGAAGGTGCTTCACGGAAGCGAAGACGCATCCGAGCAGGTAAAGCAGCTGAAAAGAAGCCTAAAACCAACATGCCCAATTCAAAGAGCAGTGAAAAGAAGGTTAATCCGAATCCTCCTGGTTTTCGTAGTGTCAACTACACACAGGATCTCTCCCGGGGACATCCAAAATCCCTGATGCCCCGATTTTAAGAACAGAAGCCCCCTCTTCATCTGGGCTGTTCTCATTTGATGATATTGTTGAAGGTATTTTCAAATACCTCGAAATTTCTGACCCTCTTAAAAACATTGTTATGGCAATACTTTCCACTGTGAAAACATTTTTGAAGAAATTAACATTAAAGTGGCCCCTCCTTGCAGCTATCATTTCCTTCGATGGATAATTTGCCAAAAGAGGTCGAGGATTTGATCACTGTTCTGCAGTGGAATTGTCGAAGTCTTGTTCCTAAATTGGATTCATTTAAAGTTTTAGCTCACAATATCGGTTGTGATGAATTTGCTCTTTGTGAAACATGGCTTTCGCCCGAAATCGATCTTCCGATTCATGATTTCAATATTATTCGTCTTGATCGTGAGGATTCACGTGGAGGAGGAGTACTTTTGGGGATCAAAAAGTGCTACGCCTTCTATAGAGTGAATTTTCCTCCACTTCCAGGTATTGAAGTTGTCGCATGTGAGGCTGTTATTAAAAATAAAAGCCTTTGCATTGCTTCTGTGTATATTCCTCCTAGAGCACCAATTAACCGAAAACAACTCTCAGATATTTGTTCGGTCCTTCCTGCTCCGCGGTTGATCATGGGAGTTTTTAACTCTAATGGTACAGGCTGGGGAGAACTGTACGATGACAACCGTTCTTCTTTGATATATGACCTCTGTGACAACTTCAATATGACAGTTCTCAACAATGGAGAAGTTACACGCTTGGCTGGTCCATCCTCACTTGGCAGTAGGTTAGACCTCACACTTTGCTCGAATTCATTATCGTTGGACTGCACGTGGAATGTGATCCAGGATCCCCACGGTAGTGATCATTTGCCTATAAAAATTTCGGTTGCCACCGGGCTCACTTCGCCCGAATCCATCAACGTCACGTATGATCTTACTCGTAATATCGATTGGACAAGGTTCAAGACAGCAATAGATGAAGCCGTAACAACGGTAGAAGGGCTTCCACCGCTGGAGGAATATAACTTCCTCTCCAACCTGATTTTGGAAAGCGCGCTTCAAGCTCAAACTCGATCAGTTCCAGGGACGTCATTTCGCAGGAAACCTCCTTCCCCATGGTTGGATCAGCAATGCACCGAGGTTTACCACAAAAAGTCCGACGCGTTCAAAGTTTTTCGTAGACGTGGAACACCTGAGCACTTCGGAAGGTACACGGCTCTCGAACGAGAATTTAAGAGCCTCATCAAGGCCAAGAAACGCGGTAACTGGCGAAAATTCGTCGACGGGTTATCGCGTGAAACGTCGATACGGTGCGAAGATTGCGTAACAGAATTACGAACAACGAGAACGAGGAGTACTCGGACCAATGGATCCTCAAGTTCGCGCGAAAAGTTTGTCCAGATTCTGTGCCAGCACAAATGTTTCCTCGCGAAACAACGAATTCGATATATGAGATTAGCCAACCTTTTTCAATGGTAGCACTCTCTCTCGCACTCCTTTTGTGTGGCAATACGGTTCCAGGAGCTGACAGGATCAAGTTCAACTTGCTCAAGAACCTCCCAGACGTCGCTAAGAGGCGCATGTTGAACTTGTTTAATCAGTTTCTGGAACTCAACATTGTACCGGATGATTGGAGGCGGGTGAGAGTTATTGCCATTCAAAAACCTGGTAAGCCCGCGTCCGACCACAACTCCTATCGACCCATTGCGATGTTATCTTGTATTCGAAAGTTGTTGGAGAAAATGATCCTTTTCTGCCTGGACAAATGGGTTGAGACGAACAACCTGCTTTCAGGTACTCAATATGGTTTCCGCAGAGGTAAGGGAACAAACGACTGCCTCGCGTTGCTTTCCACGGATATTCAGTTATGTTTTGCTAAAAAAGAGCAAATGGCTTCTGTATTCTTGGATATCAAGGGGGCTTTGATTCAGTATCTGTTGAAGTTCTTTCAGACAAACTCCACGCTTGTGGCTTTTCACCATTAATGAACAATTTGCTGTCAGAGAAACATATGAACTTTTCTCATGGAAACTCTACAGCTTTTCGATTTAGCTACATGGGTCTCCCCCAGGGATCCTGTTTAAGTCCTCTTTTGTATAATTTTTATGTGAAAGACATTGACGGTTGTCTAGGTGACAACTGTACGTTGAGACAACTTGCAGATGACGGCGTAGTGTCTGTCACGGGACCCAATGGAATCGATCTGCAAGGACCCTTACAGGATACCTTAGACAATTTGTCTACTTGGGCTCTCGAGTTCAACGAAAAAAAATCCGCACATAATTAATGGTAAATATCCAAAAGTAATTCTAATAGATTTGATTTGCCACACATAAACAAAATCCCCTTTGAAGGGCACATGAAAATTATGTGTCAAATTAATAATATGTGCGGCCACACATGGATTTTAGATGGAACCAAAAATACTATGTGTCCTGCACATAGATTTCATTGTACAAAGCAGATTGCAAAAATCTATGTGTGGACACATAGAATCTATTAGTAAAATTTTCTGAGTGTAGGTATCGAATTCTCTACGGAGAAAACTGAGTTGGTAGTTTTTTCTACGAAGCATAACCCAGCACAACCGAAGCTTCAAATTTGGGGTAAGCTATGTCATTCTATGTCATTTAAATATCTTGGGGTCTGGTTCGATTCAAAGTGCACCTGGAGATCTCACATTGAGTATCTGAAACGAAAATGCCAGCCAAGGATCAACTTTCTCTGCACAATTACCGGGACCTGGTGGGGAGCGCATCCGCAAGATCTTCTAACGTTGTACCGGACAACGATTTTGTCGGTTATGGAATACGGTAGTTTTTGTTTTCAATCGGCGGCTCGGTCACACATCATCAAACTGGAACGTATTCAGTATCGGTGTCTTCGTATCGCGTTAGGTTGCATGCACTCGACTCATACAATGAGTCTTGAAGTGCTGGCTAGCATGTTGCCACTCTCGGATCGGTTTTCAGAATTATCTCTCCGACTCCTCACCAGGTGTGAGGTTATGAACCCTCAGGTAATCGAAAACTTTGAGAAGCTCCTTGAGTTGAACCCTAAAACTCGCTTCATGACGTTGTACCATTTGTACATAACACAGGATGTCAGCCCTTCGCTGAATATTCCCAATCATGTTTGCTTCTCCGATTTCGGAAATTCGGTTCATTTTGATTTATCCATGAAACAGGAGCTTTGTGGAGTCCCAGAGCATCATCGTCCTATGATTGCTCCTGTGATATTTGCTGCAAAGTTTGTCCTTGTTGATTCCACCAAAACGTTTTTCACAGACGGGTCTTTGATAGAGGACTCCGCTGGCTTTGGTGTATACAATGAAAATTATAGCGTCGCTCGCAAACTTCAAGCACCTTGTTCTGTTTTTGTCGCGGAATTGGCAGCAATTTATTTTTCCTTAGAAACTGTTGCCTCACTTACACCGGATCAATACTTCATTTTCACGGATAGTCTTAGTTCTATAGAGGCTATTCGCTCCTTGAGGCCGGTAAAGCACACCTCTTATTTTCTTATGAAAATACGAGGTCTTCTAAGTGCTTTATCTTCATGTTCTTTTATTATCATCTTTGTATGGGTCCCTTCTCATTGTTCTCATTGTTGCTGACAATGAGAAAGCGGACTCGCTTGCAAGGGTGAGCGCTATGGAAGGCGATATTTATGACCGACAAATCGCCTTCAACGAATTTTTCTATATTTTTCGTCATATATCACTCGATAGCTGGCAGTATAAATGGAATAAAGGAGATTTGGGGCGATGGCTACATTCTATCACTCCTGAGGTTTCTAAGAAATGTTGGTTCAGGGGATTGGATGTGGGTCGAGACTTCATTCGTGTGATGTCTCGCCTTATGTCCAATCATTATTCTTAAACGCTCATTTGTTCCGTGTTGGGCTGGGAGACAGCAATCTCTGTGAATGCGGACAAGGTTACCAGGACGCAGATCACGTTATTTGGTTTTGTCCTGAGTATCGTGGAGTCAGATCTGAGCTTTATGATTCCCTTCGGGCTCGAGGTAGACAACCCAATGTACCAATTCGAGATATTTTGGCTGCACGCGATCTGGAGTTTATGAAACTCATTTATGTGTTTTTGACTAACATTAGTCTTAGATTGTAGTTTGATTAACTTACTTGTTTAGGTTATATTTTTGAGGGTCAGTGCGTCAGTGTGTGATTGCGGTTGTGTGTGTGAGTGAGAGATTTCTTTTTTTTTTAATTAAAAACGTTTAGTTAAAAAAATGTAATTTGAAGTTCTAGATATAAGAAAACCATTGTTCCTTATGCTTTGTTCAAAATTTCCATCCCAATTTTCCGCGAGTAATCGGTTCTATTCCCTTAACCTTAGTTCTAAGATAACTGATGTATATAAACATGAAAACTTGGCTCTGTTAAGTTAATTCGATTGAGCCTGTACAAATAAATGAATTTATAAAAAAAAATTTATTGTAATTGTATGGTTATTTTTCTCCGGGTGGCGATGAGAAAAAAATTAAGCTGCTTTGTTGCGTATGTGTGTGACACGGGAAAAAAAATTCACGCGTAGGGGTCTAATGGCTGGCCCACAATTGATACGTTGCGGATGCGTTTGCATGAATTTGACAGTTTTCCCATTGCTTTTCTGTCAAATTTACGTCAACGCATCCGCAACGTATCAATTGTGGGTGATCCTCAAGGAGGTGAAATCTCCGCAATACCATTTTTTCACGCACAGACTTGCAGTGGTTAATGGGGGTTTTCGTTGGAGCGAAAGAAATGGAAAAAATCCGCCAATTCTGAAGTTGTTTCAAAAACCAAACCACAATTTGGCACACTTCAAACACATTCACCACCTCATGAAAGATTTATTTCATTTCTGGGCTCACTTGCACGAATCGATTGTTTGTTTTCTGACTGTTTCTATCTAGCTTGCACTAATGTGATGCAGATGATGTATAAGCACAGAAAACAGACATCCAAGCTTTTTCATGCCAAACCCATGTTAATGTTGGTATCGTGTTCGAAAGAAATTTCTTTTTCTATCCCAAACCCATGTTAAATTCCGTTCATTGAAACGGAAAAGTCAAGAATCGAAAAGAAATTTCTGTAGCAGTATCCACCTAAAAAAAAAAATTGGAATTTGTGAGGTTTCCACACAAACTAAGGGAACGTCCATTAATTACGTCACGCAAAAATTGACTTTTTACAAAAAAAAACCCTCCCCCCCTTGTCACGTTTTTTGTATGGACCTTCAAATTTTTTTGTATGGATCGTCACGTTTTCCCAAACCCCCCTCCCCTCTTACTGCGTGACATAATTAATGGACCTTCCCTAATAGGAGCTGTCACTTTTACTTTCGGAAAAATATTCCACTCGATTATTGTGTAGGTGACATTTCGTTCCATGAAGATCAATAGAATTTTGCAAGATGACGTAACTAGTGAACGTGTGGTTCATCCTGATGAAGGGAATTCAGTTTTTGACAGGTATTCGTAGTTTGTTTGTTTTCGAATTCAAACAGATGAAATAAACAAACCACGGACTCCTGTCAAAAGAAATTCATCCGATTCATTTTGCGAGGTTATGTTAGGTTGGTGTAAAACTCAATTGTCAAAATTTCGCTTGATAATATTGAACTAAATTCCGTAACCTTTTTACTTTTTAGGTCGATACTCGCCTTATCATTACTTTTTAGGTCGACACTGGCCTTATCATGCAACAAAAACTGTGTAGCACACTCATGAATCATGTGTCACGGTTGAATGATACGATACAAAAACTGATAGCGCGACTCATCAAAAGCAATTGGTCAGGCCTATGACAAGGACCACTTTTTCACGTAGACAACATCTCAGCAAGCTCAGCTGTCAAAATAATGTCAACATTGTATGTTGTGTCTGTTGTTGCCCGTTTACGTTTTGTCTGTTGTTGCTCGTTGTAGTTGTGCACGTCATACAAAGCAGAAAGATCGCTTTCTGTGGTGTTTCATACAAAACAAATAACCAAAACAAATTATTAGACTTCTATTTGACAGCTGACAGCGGGCCCAAATCAATTTGAGCCCAGGACATCCTGTCTACTGTCAATCACTGCTATTGATATACACACCAAATATATAAATTGGTTTTCAGTAAAAAGATTTACGGTTTAGATTTGTAGAATTTAAATTTTGCTGAATGATTTGTAAAATGTCATTGATTTTCAAGTATCTGTCAAAAAACTACAGAGCGATTCCACGAACAAGTGGGAAATTTTTCCAGTTTTTATTTTTGTATTTTTTGATTTGCATGAAACCTTGCATACAAGTTTTTGGGGAAGAAAAACGCTGTTTTGCATACTTGGTTCGCCATTTTGAATCTAGCCTTACTTATGAGAAGGGCCTATGAAAAATGCACATGATATCTTCAAAAAATTGTATCTCGGAAACGGTTTGTCCGATTGGTTTGGTGTCTTCGGCGAAGTTTAAGACAATTGTTGGTGCTATATGGAGAAAATATGCACGGTAAAAAAAAGTTTGGTTTTTGTGTTTTGAACTAAAATATAGATTTTCCCTTAAAAGTGACCTGTCAATATTTTTTTAATTATTCTTATGTTATAGCTGACTTAAAATGCTATCTAGTGCACAGTGAGTTGTTCTGGAGAAAAATAGGTTACAATGAAAAAAAAAAAAAAATTAAAAAAATTACAATTTTCAAAAAAGCTATTAAGAAAAGTCAAAAAAGTTTGTCACCCTAATTTTATGAAAGTACATCAAATTTGCAAGCAAAAAGTACTTCGGTAACATTTTTCTAAGATGCACCGTTTAGAAGATATTACTGATTTAATATTGATTTTTTTGATAACTTAATAATTTTTGGCCCTTTTCGGATGTACTCCGTGTTTTTTTAGTTTCAAAAGTATTTTTTTCGGAAAGATTGGAAAATTTTGAGTTAAAATGACACTGACAGCTTAAAGATTCGAGTGAAATTCTCTGCCTTAAAAGTATTTTGAAAAACAAGTTACAAAATCCCACTATCAGGAACAATGATTTCTTCAAGTGATTTTTGGTGCGTTGTGCTGAAAACGTGCTAACAAGTATTAGATACAGGTAATTAGATACCAGTTAGCTGTACTACGTACAGTTGGTGATTGTAAACATGGTCTTTGTTGGAACTAGTCCACCATGGCCACGCTGGCCATAACGAGGCTAGCTCCGTCGATGACCGTTTCTTAATAATAAACAAAAAGAACGCAGTCTTAGTCACCTTCCATCAAACTAGACGGCTGCCGACTGATACCTCAATCAACAACCGCCGCACTCTTCATTCATTCCAGGTATATACAATTTACAATCTTCTTCAATAACAATATACCTATGCCAGCAAATCTACCTCGCTCCAACTCTCCAAACTCGTACCTGAAGGTTCGACGATACCTGAGCGTTCAACTCCACCTATCTTCCAACAGTCTTTACCCAGTATTCTATGATTTCTACCCGTGAGCTGTATAATAATGTCTGACTCGGTTCTGAATTAATCCAGTATCTGCCAAACAGTAAATGCAGAAAGGTTGCTAGTAGCATAGTGATTATAGTAATTTCAGCTCATAATCCTGTGTTTTTGAACGAGATCTAGTGTTGTTTGATAACATAATAATTGTAAAGGAAAGTGTAACACGTTTTGGTGCAAAGGTAAGTTTTAAATACACATTTTAATTATATGTTTTGTGATATTTTCGTACAAAACTAACAATTGGAAAATATTGTCTATGTTACAGATTACAAAATGAGTAAAATAAAATGTATTCGCCCATTCAAAGACATTCAGTGTTCGAAAGAGCTGCGATATCTCACGGATGGTATCATCCAAAAACTAAAATCAATTGGATTTTCCAAGGTATCCACACTCAACACCAAGGATTTTCGTATTTGTTCGTCTTGCCGTCTACATATTGATTCAAGAGCTCACCTCACCCAAAACGAAGAACAAAGCGTAGCCGGCGGCTCAAGGATGCCAACTGTTCAGACCATACCTGATGTACCTGATTCGCAAAGCTATGAAAGTTTGGTCACGATACCATCAGCGTCAACGCTAAGCACAATTCAATCAAATGAAGACTTCACGATGCCTGTAGACGTCGAAATATTCAACCGAGGAATAGCAGCTATTCGTGTTTCGCCTATAGATTTAGGTAAGGTTAAAAATGTTCACTATCCTGAAAAAAAGTGCGCTGAAATCGTCGAAGGTGTACGAAGAAATCTTTTTAAATTAGAAGCTAAAACATAAAAAGCAAACGAGTTTGATGAAGTCATAGAAAATATGAAAATTAAATTTTTAAATTCAGCCACAAGGCAAGAAAAACTATTAATTTTATCATTGATACCAAAATCATGGTCAGTACCGTGAGATGCACAGATGCGACAGTAAGCCGTGCAATGCCAGGCCAAAGAGATTTTGTTAGCGTAAAGACAGGAAATAAGAGATTAGCTGTTCAGAAAAGATTGTTAATGATGACATTGAGAGAAGCTTTTAATCGCTTTAATGAAATGTACGTCAATGTAAAAATAGGGTTTTCATCATTTGCAAGCCTCCGGCCAAGGCAATGTAAACTATTGACTATCACAGGAACTGGTAGTAACACATAATGTTGGCGTTTGCACTACGCATGAAAATGTCAATTTAATTCTACATAGCTTAAAAAAATACAATGTCTTGAATGATCTAAAAACATAAACGAATAGATTACTTTGCGAAAATAAGACAACTCATTGCCATCTACGAAGATGTAAAAACTGCCCAGATACCTCAGTTTTAGAAGACAGTTTATTGAAACAACTGGAAGAAAACTTTGTTGAAAAGCTTTCATTCGAACAATGGGTTACCACTGACAGATGTGATTTAGAAACTATTGTAAAGCAAACCGATGAGTTTGTTTCATTTTTCAGCTCAAAATTAGAAAGTTTGATTCTGCATGATTTTGTAAAAACCGAACAATCCAATTTTTTGAAAACTACAAAACAAAACTTGCAAGATGGTGAATTTTTAGCTATTTGTGACTTTTCTGAAAATTACAGCTTCATTTTGCAGGATGAAGTTCAATCACACCATTGGAACGTGCAACAGGCCACAATCCATCCTTTCGTAATATATTATACTGAAAATATGCAAATTAAACATTTTAGCTTCATTATAATTTCTGAAGAACTAAGACATGATTCAGTCGCTGTTAATTTGTTTATTGATAAAATGATAAACTTTTTACAAATTGATCAAAATAAAAACATAAAAAAAAATATTTTATGTCAGATGGTGCTGCTTCACAGTATAAAAACCGAAAAAACTTTTCTAGCCTTTGTAAATTTAAGTCAAAGTATAGTATTGACGCTGAATGGCATTTCTTCGCAACATCGCACGGAAAAGGTCCATGCGATGCTATTGGAGGTACGATAAAACGCATGGCTACCAGAGCAAGTTTAGCCAAAGAACGCGAACACCCGATAAAGACTGCAAGAGAGTTGTTTAATTGGGCAAACAAACGAAAAGAAGAAGAACTTACAAAGTTGTCATTTTGTTATTCTACTACAGAATATATACGAAAATATGTCTTTGCAGCTAAATAATCAATATAATAATGCAAAAACAATTCAAGGAACTCAAAAATTCCACTCATTTCTTCCTCTATCAGAAAATACAATAAAGGCAAAGCTTTATTCAAACTGTCCTGACAATGATGCCAAAATATTCGATATTGTTAAGAAAGTTGTGTAAACAATAATTTTATAAAAATACAGGAATAAAAATAAACTGATGATATCCAACATATAATGTTATTTTTTATTGCGCACAATCACCATCCCTGAAAAATAAGCTTAATTCGCTCTTTTGAATCTTGCTAATTGAGGAGCTTGCATTTGCAGTTCTCAAAAAGGTGTATCTCGAAATCGAGTTGTCTCATCGGTTTGATGTCTGGGGCAATGTTCGGCAATAGAGAGAAAATATGCACAGTATAAACACATCCAGTTTAAATGGATTAAACTGTTAGGCGATATGCAAGAGTTGAATGCACATTTTCAACACAATACACCAAAAATAACTGGAAGAAATCATTGTTCCTGATAGTGGGATTTTGTAACTTGTTTTTCAAAATACTTTTAAGGCAGAGAATTTCACTCGAATCTTTAAGCTGTCAGTGTCATTTTAACTCAAAATTTTCCAATCTTTTCGAAAAAAATACTTTTGAAACTAAAAAAACACGGAGTACATCCGAAAAGGGCCAAAACTTATTAAGTTATCAAAAAAATCAATATTGAATCAGTAATATCTTCTAAACGGTGCATCTTAGAAAAATGTTACCGAAGTACTTTTTACTTGCAAATTTGATGTACTTTCATAAAATTAGGGTGACAAACTTCTGACTTTTCTTAATAGCTTTTTTGAAAATTGTAATTTTTTTTAAATTTTTTTTTTCATTGTAACCTATTTTTCTCCAGAACAACTCACTGTGCACTAGATAGCATTTTAAGTCAGCTATAACATAAGAATAATTAAAAAAATATTGACAGGTCACTTTTAAGGGAAAATCTATATTTTAGTTCAAAACGCAAAAACCAAACTTTTTTTTACCGTGCATATTTTCTCCATATAGCACCAACAATTGTCTAAAATTTCGCCGAAGACACCAAACCAATCGGACAAACCGTTTCCGAGATACAATTTTTTGAAGATATCATGTGCATTTTTCATAGGCCCTTCTCATAAGTAAGGCTAGATTCAAAATGGCGAACCAAGTATGCAAAACGGCGTTTTTCTTCCCCAAAAACGTGTATGCAAGGTTTCATGCAAATCAAAAAATATGAAAACTACTCGTTGCTGAAATGATATGGAACCGCTCTACAAGCTTTCGGTATTTCCTATAAGAATTTTGCTGAGCATTTGTTATTGCTTTACTGATGTAAGTAGCAAACATTGCAGTGTCATTGCCAGCTCTACTGCTCCGTGAAGTAATTACATATTTCCGGTAAAACAACAACAAATACTGAAGCAAAACGTAAAAATCACTGAGTTTCTGAAAACTTCACTGCACCGTTCCGTTAAAACTGTACCTGTCAAATCTGCGCCATTTTTGCATTCGAACGCGGTAAAAAATTGGAAGTTGAACATCTAAACGTGAAAATTTTCGAAATATGTATTTTTCTTGGAATAAAACGGAAATGGAGGAGGTGTTGGACATACTCGCGGCCACAGACGATCAAGTAAAGGAACTTTTCAGTAAGTATGATAGGAACGTTTTCTAAATAGTTGGATTTTTTAGCATTCGAACAAAATGGCAGGTGAACGCATAATTTGCTTTTTATGTCGGTTACCAGTTCCAGGATATATTGAAGGGCTTGGCCATCATATTCAATGGCACATTCAAAAGGAGCATGTTTTAGCCGAAACTTTATTGTATAATTGCACATTCCCTAGGTGTCGAATGCAATATCAACATTTCGGATCGTTGAAACGGCATATAAGAAAAAACATCCTCCGGCTTTTAAGAGTCAAGAAACTAGCAACTATAGTGATGAACTTGATGAGCTTAGTAGCGATGCTCAAGATTTTGTTCCTATAGAAAGTAAAAATAAGAATGCGACGTATACGACTTTGGCGGATATTAAGCAGATCATAGCCATGAGTATTTGCCGGCTGACAGCCAATGTTGGAATTCCTCACAATAAAGTACTTGAGTCCGTGAGGATCTGCGAAAACATTGTAAGCCATGTATCCAAATATCTTGAAGAGCTTACAGAATCATTTTTGAAAAAAAACGGAATTGATATGAATTCAAAACCTACCATTGATTTGTTAAATGAGTTCAAAACATTAGAATTATTTGAGAGCGTTAGAATCTATAGGAAACAACAAATTTTCTTAAAATCACTAGCTGTGAACGTTCCTCAGCCATCTCCCAAGTGTATTGGACGTCATGATGTCGTACGTTGCGTTGATGGTGTCAACAAGACTGTTCGTATCAACGACACTTTCATGTACATCCCCATAATTCAAACACTGAAGCTTTTATTTCGAAATCCTGCTACCAGATCTCTTCTAATTCAAGAAGGAAATTTCAACCAATCAACTCCAGGCGTTAAAGAAAACAGCTCATCGTGTGCAGGGTTGTCGTATGAGAAAAATGATTATTTTAAAAAGTATCCATACGCTATACGCCTTTCTTTATACCAGGACGATGTTGAATTTGGAAATGCATTCAGCTCAAGAGCTGGGAAAAATAAGATTTCTAATTTTTGCATTAAGGTTCAAAATTTTCCTCCACAGTGGAATTCGTCTCCAAAAACTATTTTTCCTGTGACATATGCTCTGTCAAGCCAAATCAAACAATATGGGTACAGCAAAATTTTGCAATCGTTAATTTTGGACCTTAAAAAACTTGAGGAAGGAGTGGTAGTATTTTATGAAGACGAAAAATTCGAGCTACGAGCTACTGTTACTGTATTTTGTGGAGATACGCTAGCAGCCCATGAAGTATTCGGACTACTTGGACCTGGTGCAACTTATTTTTGTAGGATCTGCACACTAGCTAGACCTTTATTTCATGAGAATCCCACTGCCCAATTTCCGTATCGAACAGTGGACTGGTACAATAACAAATTACAAGGCGTTAGAAATGGTGAAATAAAACCCTCAGTATGTGGCATAAAAGCCACTGGATGTATTTTGAACGAGCTTCAAAACTTCCATGTTACTCAAAATTATGCTTTGGATACTATGCATGATTTGGCGGAAGGAGTAATACCTTTGGCTATTCAATCAACTTTGAGCTTCTTTTACAAACAGAAGGATATTCAGATCAACAAAGAAGTAATAAACAATAGTATAGCTTTTTTTCACTATGGATACGTTGATCGCAAAAACCGGCCGTCGCCAAATATTACAGAGGACATGCTGTCTGCTCCTCAGAAACATAAAATGAGACAAACTGCTTCTCAACATTTTCTACTGTTACGCGCTTTCCCATTTTTATTTGGGGACCTGATACCTAAAGACAGCAAACACATGATCATGATTGGTCACCTAATCAACATTACCCGAATATTATCATCACCAGTTGTTTCTGATGACATGCTAATTTGGCTTAATGAACACATCCGTTTGTTCCAAGATATCTTCTTTTCGACCTTCGATAAACGTATAAACAAGCTGCATCATTTGAGCCACTACGAAGAATGCATCCGACAAAGTGGAAGTATGAAAGAATTTAATTGTGTTCCGTTTGAGCAGAAAAATAAACCATTGAAAAATCAAGCAGCTAAAGTCAATCGCAAAATTGAGCATACACCTGAAGGGAGACGAGTGATGCTGTTGTTTTTGTAGGAAATCGTTAGTTTATCCAATTTATGGAAATGTGTTTCAATCACTTATTTATTAAACTAATTAAACTTACAATCAAATTTGTTTAAGGACTTTCATATTATTTTTGACTGCAATAAATTGTACAAATATTCTGTTTTGGGCACCGCAAAATTGAGCATACAGCGTCCCCGGTGTCAGAAAATTCTTATCGTGCAATGAAAATAGTTGAGTTTTGCGTCTGTTTTTTCTTCAGTGTCATATGTAAACAATCTCTAGCTGCTTGGGCAGTAAACATATCCTGTTGCTGTAGTGTTTTTTGAAAAAATGGCATCGAAAAGGAAAGAAACAGATATTGCTACGCGAACCCTGATCATAAGTATGTGTTGCCGCGGAAAGTCGTTACGGGAAATTGGAACTGCCGTCGGAAGATCACATGCTACAGTGCAGAAAATAGTAAACAAGTGGAAGTACGAAGGCACACTGAAAAACCGGTCCGGCAGAGGACGAAAACGGATTTTGAAAGCAGGCGATGAACGGGAAATTGTGCGCGAAATACGAAAGAATCCGAAAACAAGCATTCCAAAACTGGCAAAGGAAGTTTCTGACACCGTAGGAAGACCCGTCAGTGCAGATACCATTCGGCGAGTGGCTCACATGAACAACCTGCGAGGTCGGGTTGCTCGAAAAAAGCCACTCCTTTCGAAAGTTAACATAAAGAAGCGACTGGAATTTGCAAAGGAGTATGTTGGAAAGCCACAGGAGTTCTGGAACAAGGTTATGTTTACCGACGAGACCAAAATCAATCTGTTTGGGTCTGATGGAAGGCAGATGGTGTGGAGAAAACCAAATACGGCGCTAGAGAGCCAACATTTGACCCCAACAGTCAAACACGGTGGGGGTAGCGTGATGTTATGGGGTTCAATGGCAGCTAGTGGAACCGGTACTATGCAGTTCATCGACACCACCATGGACAAATTCGGTTATCTGAACATCCTCAAACATAACCTACAACCTGCCGTAAAGAAATTGGATCTACCTCGTGACTACTACTTTCAGCAGGACAACGATCCCAAGCACACCTCGTACATAGTACGAGAGTGGTTGCTATCTAACGTCCCAAAACAGCTCAAAACACCTCCTCAATCACCGGACTTGAATCCCATCGAGCATTTATGGTGGGAGGTTAAGCACCGGTTGAACAGCGGCGAGAAAAAGAAAGCAAGGAACAAACAAGGACTCAAAACCGCGATAGAGGACATATGGAATAGTATTCCATCAACGGTGACCAGGAATCTCGTGGAATCAATGCCGCGCCGCTTGCAGGCAGTACTGGATGCTAAAGGTGGTCATACCAAATACTGAATGGCGATTTTTTTTTCAATTTTTGCTTCAGTTTGCTCATTTGTTTGTTTAATACTTGAAGTGTATGCTTAATTTTGCTGCGCAAAAATAGGAGTTTTTTAGTTTGCTTTGTAAATTTCAGCTGAATTCGTTAATTTGCTTTAATTTTTACATATGAAATACAAATAAAAATGTTGGAATTTGAAATGTGGAAAATTTGTTTTGATTTTTTATAACTTATTACTGCAAAGAAATAGAGAATAGTGGAATCGTTACAGCTGTATGCTCAATTTTGCGATTGACTGTACGTGTCGAAATTACAAAAATATTTGTAAAAGTTTAGCGGAACGGCAAACGTTTCACACAGTATTGGAGATTTTGGACAACCCTCTACGAGATCACATGATGTATAAATCGGGACCGATTATACACAAAAACGAAACACTTTCTGGCCCATATCTAGGAGAAAAGGTTCAACTAGTTAACTCGCCCACTATCCCTCGTCGCGATATCCCTCGTCGCGATGAAATGATGGTGAACTAACGGTCCGAACCCTCGCAAGTGGACGTGACGGACAGACAAAGCGAAATATCAAAACAACCTGATACAATAGATAACCAAACAAGAACCAGCAGTATTGATTCCAGTGCGTTATTTAAATTAATTTGTTGAGTGAGGTTTATTGTGCGAAGCAAATTTATAAAATTAGTTGAAATAAGGTATTATTGCCACGAAGTAAGTGGAAATCTGTTAAGTGCAAGGTAGGCTTAAATTGATAGTAATTTAATCATCTAAATTGGACTTGGAATAACTTAAAATTAAATAGATTACAGAGTATAATAGAATCGTCCGTGGTGAAAAGGAAACCTGCAAGAGAGGAAAACACTGAAAATGTAACTGAATAAGTAGAATTGCATTCATATTGACCCTAATTCAATCCCTAATCAATTACAGCTTTATAGCTGCTTAGATAGCAACTGACGAAACGGTGTTCGTTCTGACGATCGGGAACATTCTATAAAGATTTTCATCCTAAGTTGGATGATTGTTACCCGTCGGAGATTCCTGCTACGGTTGCCTGCCCGGAAGAAAACATTCGAGACGATCGATTTGAAGAGGACTATCCCGAACCACAACGAGTTGGATTGGAGTGCAGCAAAGAGCGCAAACCAGAGTGCAGAAATAAAAGTTGGTGCCTAGACTTAAGTCTGTCTCGTCGCCGGTCGTGTGCTTCGCTAATAGTTATAGCAGTCGGCTGCACTTGCATCGCCCTAGTAATAGCTACAGTTAAGCAGTTGTTAGGGAAATTAGGTCTCGTTTGATCGATCTCAGGATGTCGGATGGAAATACTAAAGAAAAACCGAGCGTAACGGTTTCGCGGAGCAATGAAAAACATTGTAAAAAGTGCAATCGTGTTGACTCCTACGATGACATGGTGTGTTGCGATGTATGCGAGTCGTGGGAGCATTTTCAGTGCGCGGGTGTTAGTGATTCGATTGCGGATACGAACAGAAGTTGGAAGTGCAACGATTGCCTGGCGAATTGGAATGGTGCATCGAAGATATCCTTCAATGAGTCGTCCGTAAGTAAGAGCAGTCGAGTGTCGCAGAGATTGCAGCTTAGCCTACAACTTCTGGAGGAACAGCGGGCACTAAAGAAGAAATACGAAGATCAAGCAGCGAGTATTCGAAAACTGGAAGAAGAAGCCAAAATGAAAACGATGCAGGAAGAAGAGGAATATATAAAGCAGAAGTACAAGCTGTTGATGTAGATAGAGGATGAAAAGGATTCGTCGAGCAGGAAAAGCGGAGCCAGCGTGAGAAGTAGGCGTGAACAGATGGAGAAATGGCTTGAAAAGGGAGCTCAATTGGATGTAGCTGGACAGTCGAAGCCAACAACATCCGAACAAAAGGCTACCCAGCCAGCACCAGCTGTCACTCAGACGACCGCAGATGTTATTGTGCCTGCATCTACTGTCTCCTCAGTCGTAGGAACTTCTAACGATGCGGGTGCATTGAATCAAGGTATGCTGTATCCGGATCCCACAATTCCAGTTCCTGGTAGTAGCGTCACCGCTCTAGCGAAGTCGTACGAATCTTTGGTACCAGCAGTAATTGGAAATACGTCGTCCTATCTTCCTGCGTATTCAACGGTTCCGGTGGCAGTCCGGGTATCAGTTGATGAAAGTGCAGTTACGTCTACAATCGCCATACCAACAGTGACTACTTTGCTACCGCTAGTTCAGCGGATTTCGTTGACGGAAAATCAGAATCTCATCAGTTTTTGTACTGCACCGGTCTACTCGTATGCGGGGATGAATACAATGCCCTCGAGTGCGGCTGGGTTGATTCCATCAATTTCAAATGGTATGAGCAGCATCTATCGAAATCCACACCAGTACTTGCCTCAAACCAGTACTAGTCCATTGCCGTTTCTGCCGATTTCGGCTTCGTCCAATTCGACACCTGCAGTACCAAGTTATCCACCGTTGTTTCATACGTCAACTGCTGCCGGTTCGTACGCAGGAAATCCAAGCAATACAAGTCCGTGTATTGAGTTTCCAGCAACAAGTATTGGGTTTCCAGCAACGATGTCATGCGTAGCACCTTCACTATTACCAACATCGCTGGGAATCAGCGGGGCTCGAAGCAATCCTTCAGCTAGTTTACCAGGACCAACCAGCGCCCAGGTGGCCGCTCGGCAAGTAATGCCACGAGAGTTACCGAAGTTTAGCGGTGATCCGGAGGAATGGCCGATTTTCTATAGCTCGTTAAAGAATACAACGGAAGTTTGTGGATATACAGATGCCGAGAATTTAGCTAGGCTGCAGCGTTGTTTGGGAGGATCAGCATTGGAAGCAGTCAGAAGCCGTCTGCTCCTACCAGCATCAGTTCCATGCGTAATAGGAACACTGCACAAACTCTATGGAAGACCAGAGATACTCATTAGCTCTCTTTTGAAGAAGGTGAGAAACGTTCCGCCGCCGAAGTCAGACAATTTGAACTCCATCGTCGCTTACGGGTTGGTGATTCAGAATCTCGTCTATCATATTATTCTGGCCGACCAGCAAGCACATCTAACGAATCCGATGTTGCTTCAGGAGTTGGTCGAAAAACTGCCCACATTTCTAAAGATTTCATTCGTTCACATCAACCTGGCGACGTTCAACAGCTTCATGTCGGGACTGGTGAATCTGGCTTCCGAGCTGAGCATCGGAGTAGACTTTGCGCAAAACCACCAAAAGCAACCTAGGGTGGAAAAGGTGAAGCAAAAAGAGAAGCTATTCACCCATGCGAACGAATCTTCAACAGTACCGAAGAAGAAGAGCGCAGTCGGGGAAGGTACGTCAAAAGCGTGTTCTTATTGCGAGAAAGACGGCCACCAGATCGCCAGCTGTTCCAGTTTCAAGTCACTGGACATCGGAGGCCGTTGGAAGGCGATGCGACAGAAGAGTCTTTGCCGATTGTCCTTGATACCGCATCGTAAATGGCCATGCCGTTCGAAAAAAGAATGCGGGGTAGATGGATGCCGCATTCGGCACCATATGCTACTACACAGTAGCCGCAACGATGCTGCCAATGGTGCAAAGTCCGACGAGACTGTTCACCAAAATCATCATCATACGAAATCCTTTTCGCTATTTCGATACTTGCCAGTAGCACTGTACGGAAACGGGAAGCAGGTCGACGTCTTCGTATTTCTGGATGACGGGTCATCATCAACGTTGCTTGAAGAAGGAATCGCAGCTCAGTTAGGTATCGATGGTGAACCAGACAATCTGATGCTGAGTTGGACCGGAAAGATTAGCAGACACGAGAAAACTTCAAAGCGAATAAGTGTGAAGATATCCGGTACTGGAAAGAAGGAAGCGTTCCAGTTGGGCAACGTACGAACCGTGCGTGAGCTAGGACTTCCAAGTCAGACGTTAGACTACATAGAGCTATCAAAAACGTTTCCGCACTCACAGGGACTTCCCGTAGACAGTTACGCTAACGCAAAACCAAGCATGATTGTTGGTCTGGAGCATGTTCAACTGCTCACTAGCCGGAAGACTCGCGAAGGTAGTAGCAGTGAGCCAGTCGCAACTAAAACTCGACTGGGATGGTGCTTGTACGGGAGGAACTCCGGAAACGAAGATCTATCGAACAGCTGCACGTGCACACCAGCGTAGAAATGAGTAACAGCTATCTACACGATTCGATGCGAAAGTTCTTCGCCGTTGAAGAAGCAGTCTTAACGAAGCAGCTTGAGTCCGAAGAAAACAAGCGTGCACGCGGTATCCTAGAAGCCACGACAATACGAAGAGGAACTCGCATAGAGACAGGATTAATCTGGCGGACAGACAACGTGAACTTCCCGGATAGCTATCCCATGGCGGTCAGCAGGTTGAAATGGTTAGAGAAACGGCTTGCAAGAGACTCCGAGCTGCGAAAAAGAGTGAACGAGCAAATCCAGGGTTACGAACAGAAAGAGTATGTCCGGAAAGTATCACCAGAAGAGCTGATGCACACAAAGCCTAGGCGAGTGTGGTATCTTCCGTTGGGAGTGGTAACGAACCCCAAGAAACCCAACAAAATCCGAATGGTTTGGGATGCTGCTGCGAAGTCAAATGGAGTTTCGTTCACAACATGCTGCTAAAAGGCCCGGATCTTCTTGTTTCGCTGGTAGAAGTATTGCTACGGTTCAGAGAGGGCGCGATAGCGGTGTGCTCCGATATCCGCGAAATGTTTCTGAGAATCCTTATCCGTGAGGCAGACAAGTGGTCGCAGTGCTTCCTATGGCGGGACAATTCGCAGGATGAAATCCAAGTATACGTAATCAACGTCGCTATGTTTGGAGCAACCAGCTCTCCGTGCACAGCGCAATTTGTTAAAAACAAGAATGCCATGGACTACGCTGAACTATATCCCAGAGCAGTAGAAGCGATCATCAAGAACCATTACGTGGATGACTTCCTCGACAGTGTCAACTCGATGGAGTGTCAACTCGAGCTCGTCAAACAAGTGCAACTGATCCATGCAGCAGCAGGCTTCGAATTCGGCAAAATTTTGTCCAACTCGCAGGAGGTGCTCGACCATTTAGGAGAGACCGGATCTTCAACCAGCAAAGCTCTAAACTTAGCCAAGGATGCAGTTTACGAGCGCGTCTTAGGAGTTGTGTGGGTCCCATCGGCGGACCACTTCACTTGCGATCAGATCGGGCTGGAAGAAGTCTTGCGGAGCAACGGAGCGGTTCCAACGAAGAGGCAAGTTCTACGAACCGTGATGAAATTGTATGATCCGCTGGGATTCGTGGCACATTTTGTGGTGCAGGGTAAAATATTGATGCAGGAGATCTGGCGAACGGGTACAAACTGGGACGAACCCATTACAGAAGAAACACACGATCTATGGAGCAGATGGATCGAGCTGTACGCGACAATTGATGAAGTCAAGGTGCCACGTTACTTTTTCGGAAATATCGTGTCCCACAATGTCGACGAAATTGAAATCCATGTGTTCACGGATGCCAGCGTAGCGGCATGTGCGTGTGTTGTCTATTTGAGGATTTCGCTCAACGGGAGGACCTGGTGTTCATTAGTAGCAGCAAAAACAAAAGTGACACCACTTCGGACGCTCTCAATCCCTCGCTTGGAACTTCAAGCTGCTATGATGGGATGACGCTTGCTGCAGAACGGTTCTTCGGCGTTAACTCTTAAAATTCGAAAGCGCTACCTGTGGACGGACTCGGCTACGGTTCTAGCATGGCTTCGCTCGGACAGCCGCCGATATCATCAGTTCGTATCCTTCCGGGTCGGCGAAATACTCTCGCTCACCAGTGTGGATGAATGGCGCTATGTACCTTCGAAGCACAACGTAGCGGACGATGCCACCAAGTGGAATTCGGGACCATCGTTCGATCCAGACAACCGTTGGTTTCAAGGACCATCGTTTCTGCAGGATCCGATAGAGCAGTGGCCCAGGCAATCGGTAACAGCGGGTGAAGCAGAGGTGGCTCGTGAAGAACTTCATGTGGTAGCCGTACACCAAACGGTTCAAGATGTAGTCAACGTCGAACACTTTTCGTGTTGGAATCGGTTAGTACGAACGATTATAGTCACTAGATTCATAGTCTGGCGGATACAACGATGGGAGCCAATTTGAACTGTCAGTTGGCGGAGCCAATCGAGCATATCTCAAGTAATTTATGTTAAAGGCCTAAAGCCATTTGTAAACAATGACTTTAAACGTGGATTTCTCACAAATTACGGGAATCCCACCATATCCTGCTACTCCACATGGTAGAACTAACATTCTTCTACCAAATGCTGCTTTCATTTCACGAGAGTGATTTAAGATTCAAGAGAAATCGATATTTAAATTCATTGTGTACAAATGGAATTAAGGCCCTTAACATGAATTACTTGAGACATGCTCGATTGGCTCCGCCAAGTGACAGTTCAAATTGGCTCCCGTTGTTGTATCCGCCAGACTATGAATCTAGTGACTATACGAACGATGGCCTACGTTTACCGTGCGGTGAGGATATGGAAGCGTAATTTGTGCGGAGAATGTCGACGGCAAGTGCCAAATCAGCAGGATTTCGCGAAAGCAGAGGAGATGCTTTGGCGACAGGCTCAAGCGCAGGCATATTCGGAGGAAGTTCACGAGCTTCAGACTGGTCATTGCAGCCGCTGGCTCCATTTCTGGATGAACGCGGAGTTATTCGAGTAGGAGGCCGAATCGGAAACGCACCGCATATTTCATTCGCAGCGAAACACCCCGTAGTATTACCTAGAGATCATCGCATCACCTTTCTTCTGGTACATTCCTTCCATCGACGGTTCCTGCACGCCAGTGGAGAAGCAGTTTGCAACGAACTACGGCAGAAGTTCTACATACCCAAGCTACGCGTTGTGGTACGGAAAGTCAACCGAAGTAGCCAGCACTGCAAGGTGAAGAAAGCTGCTCTATGCCTCCGATGATGGGAACGCTGCCGAAAGTACGTCTAACACCATTCATTAGGCCGTTCACTTATGTCGGTGTAGAACTACATGGGACCTTTTGAAGTCAAAGTCGGGCGTAGTATTGTGAAGCGCTGGATTTGTCTATTCACCTGCCTTACAGTACGAGCTATCCATCTGGAGTTGGTTCTTTGTCTTTCGTCCATCGCCTGCGTGATGGCGTTTAGAAGATTTGTGGCCAGACGAGGAGCACCTCTGAAGTGTTCTCAGACAATGGCACGAACTTTGAGGGAGCCCATCGCCAGCTGTCAGAGGAAAAGCGAAAGATACAGGACATCATCGAGGATTGTGCCACTACATTCACCAACGCTAATACACAGTGGCACTTCAACGTTCCGGCAGCTCCACATGGGTGCTTTAGACAATATCTGCACAAATATGGGCATGCACAGTCCTCCGCATGTACCGAGTGCGCGGGAGCAGAGAAACCGCGGAACATGTATTCTTCACATGTCCTCGCTTCGACGGCGCGAGATCCGGCATGATGGCCGTAAGCGGTCACGACACGACTACGGATAATTTGGTCCTGAGGATTTGCCAAGACCGGGACATCTGGGACGTGGTATGCGTAGCAGCCTCCCAGATTGTCCTCGATCTCCAATTGAAATAGCGAAACGACCAAAGGCAGGTCGAAAGGGCGACCTAACTACTGAAGACCTAAGTAGTTAGACATAGTGGGTGCTTAATTAGCACAAAAGCCCCCTCCCGAAGTAATACCGAAAGGTGGTTCCGGGAGGGAGAAAGGCTTAAGGCACGGGTGGGTTTTTAGTGGGTCGAGGAGTTGGCACCCTCATCCCCACACCCTGAGTTCTTCAGGTGTCTGGCTGCAGATTTTCCATCCCGTCTGAAAAAAAAAAAAAAAACACATGGGAGGACCTTGGGAGCGTATGGTAATGTCAGTAAAGGTGGCGATGAAAGCTGTATCGGATAGTCCGCGACATCCTAGTGACGAGGTATTGGAGACGATAATGCTGGAGGCAGAAGCGATCGTCAACTCACGCCCGCTGACATACGTTCCATTGGAGGTGGCAGACGAAGAAGCACTGACGCCAAACCACTTTTTGCTGTATGGGTCGAGCGGTATCAAGCAGCCAACAACCGATCATGTGACGGGGAATATCCTTCGAGACAGTTGGAAGTTGGCGCAGTACACTGTAGACGAGTTCTGGCGCAGATGGGTGCGGGAATATCTCCCGATGCTAACGAGGCGTACGAAATGGTTCGAAGCAGTTAAGCCATTGGAACCTGGTGACTTAGTCGTGATTATCGATGAGCACTCGAAGAATCGCTGGGAGCGGGGCGCATACTGGAAACCTTTCCGGACAAGACTGGGCAGGTGAGGCGAGCAACAGTGCAGACTGCTAGAGGAGTGTTTGCCAGACCTGCGGTGAAGCTGGCAGTGCTGGACGTGGAGAACAAAGACGGAAGTGCCGATGACCTCGCTTCGGAATCGGAAGTTGTTCACGGGTCGGGGGATGTCGCCGATATCCCTCGTCGCGATGAAATGATGGTGAACTAACCGTCCGAACCCTCGCAAGTGGACGTCACGGACAGACAAAGCGAAATATCAAAACAACCTGATACAATAGATAACCAAACACGAACCATCAGTATTGATTCCAGTGCGTTATTTAAATTAATTTGTTGAGTGAGGTTTATTGTGCGAAGCAAATTTATAAAATTAGTTGAAATAAGGTATTATTGCCACGAAGTAAGTGGAAATCTGTTCAAGTTAGGCTTAAATTGATAGTAATTTAATCATCCAAATTGGACTTAGAATAAATTAAAACTAAATAGATTACAGAGTATAATAGAATCGTCCGTGGTGAAAAGGAAACATGAAAGAGAGGAAAACACTGAAAATGTAACTGAATAAGTAGAATTGCATTCATATTGACCCTAATTCAATCCCTAATAAAGTACAGCTTTATAGCTGCTTAGATAGCAACTGACGAAACGGTGTTCGTTCTGACGATCGGGAACACCCACTTCAATAATATTAAACGGTGTAGAATTCCGCAAAAACTTACTTGTCGCTATGAAAAGTAACAGAAACGAGTTTTTCCCGGAATACGGCATAATTCAAGAACTTATCAGTTCGGATGATGGTATTTATGTTCTGTTAAGATTATGCGATACGATCTTGTATAACGAGGTTCTCCAATCGTATGAAGTGCACATTACTACAATAGATCAGCTGTTCGACATAGACGAAGTATTCCAACATACATTTGCAATTTGGAAAGCTTTTGGAAACTCCAGCAAATACGTATCACGACGTTACTATAATAGAGATTATTAATACTGTTATTAACATCACATCACAGAACAACATTCATAAATACACCTATAATTTTTTGATACGAGTTTCGATAGACACAACTTGAACAACTTGAACGGTGAAGATTTCCATTTCCACCAAAACAAATATTTGCACGTTCATACAGTACTACTCGCTTCACAGGTACAAACACTCTGCAATCTAGCGTATCATATCAACAAGTTCTTACTCTATTGTTCTTGTTTGGGGCGAGGACAGGGGCCTGGCAACCCTATCCTTGTTACTAGCGTTTGACAGTATGCAACATATCACGGGCCTTATTTGAATAAGGCCCGTATGACGTTTGTTCCTACGGGCACGAGTGGCAGTATTGTTTACAAATAATGAATCTTTTGACGTTTGGATTTTAGAGATGTTGGCTAAAGCAAAATTAATTCTCGCCAGCTCCTTGGGCGAGGATGTAATGATTAACTCTTGAGTAATTCATGATAAGGGCTCTAAAGCCATTTGTAAACAATGGCTTTAAATGTTGATCTTTCACGAATCACAAGAATCCTACTATAAGCAGCTACACCATATGGTAGAACTAACATTCTTTTACCAGATGCTGCTTTCATTTCACGAGAGTGATTTAAGATTTACGAGAAATCGACATTTAAAGTCATTGTTTACAAATGGCTTTTAGGCCCTTAACATGAATTACTCGAGAACTGTTATAACTTTTTTCTTTATCTTTAAGTTGACGAAGGGATCACGGACTTCGACACGTTTTTGGAACTCAAAGATAGCGATTTTCTACGGCTACGTTTGAAAACGAAGATGATAAAATTGGTACAGCGGATTCAGAAGGAATTGAGAACCGATCCAATAGTGGAGATGCTTGATATCGAGCAAACTGATACGAATGTCACAGACCAGGCAACTTATGAAAATAAACATATTCCAGGAAATGACGAATCTGATGGAGAAGACGAATCAAAATGGGTTAACAATCCATATGAAGGAATTCGTTTAGAAGAGGTGAGATTTTTAAATGACGAGCACCCTAGCGAGCATCTTTATTAAATCCTACTGACTGAAGGAATAAATTCTTTTGACGTAGGACTACGTCTGTGTTTTCAATACTGGGGTACACGTTCGAATTGCGAAAATTTGGAGCGTCACGAAAATATATAGGTTTTGAACGTTAATAACTAAGTCATTCCACGATTGATTTTCAAAATGTTTGCACCAATCGATCGGAACATTTTCTACGCTTCGATTTAAATATTAAAAACTATTGATTTTTTAACATTCAACTATTGACATTAACGCAAATATAAGGTGATGTCTTATAATGCCGATTTTTCAGAGTAAATTTACCAAATACACAGTACTTTGCTATCACAGACTTCAAATTTAAGTAAGGAACGTCTCACATGCAGCAGTGCACGATATAAAACAGGGACACCTTCAAATTTTCTTCATTCGCTCGACAGCCATGGAGCTGTGCAGAGCGGCAATGGGCCAGTACTGCTCTGACAGCTGACGGTTGCAAGTACCCAGCCGAAAAGTACGCGGGCGAGCAACCAGCTAGAATGATGACTCAGCGGCTGTCGCAAGCAAGTGGCCTTTTAATGCAGTCGCTTGACACGTGGCAATTTTATCAAATCTGGAGGGAAATATGTATGATCCAGTTGGTAGTCATATCATGATATGATGTACATGTATATGCATAGATATATTTGTAGATTATTTCGAAATAGTTACGTAGTCCTACGTCAACTTTGCGTACAACCCCATTGGGCTGTCCCTTATAGTTTTTTTTCACAGAAATATAACTCAGTTTCAGCTTGAACTACAGTTAGTCAATTAGAGAGTAATGTCTTTTTCTCTGCATTATACAGACTACTGAGTTGATACATAAGTGCTGTTGTTTTTCTCACCAGTCGCTTTTTGATGAGTTTGCCTGGAAATGTCACAGCGATGTCACGCAACACGATAAAAGCTCACATGCAACCACCATGCAGCTCATCAATCCACCGAAAGGTGGATCACGGTGAGCTGTTGAGTTGTGAAGTGGAGCAAAAGGAAGAAGGCAAATGTGTATTTTGATAGTTCTAATAAGACCGAAAACAAGCTGATGGAGAAAACAGTGATGTGCTTGAAACAGTGCGCTTTTGCAGATGTTAGTAATTTTTATTTATTATATTACGTTACGTTTTTATTAATTATATTACTCAAAATGGTTGAGCCATTTTTGTAGAAAATCTAAGAGCAAGTTAAGAGAGACGGAGAGTGTACGCGGCTAGATAGATTTTCTTCGACGAATGTACATTGGGTGGTGGTTAGCAAAATACCGGTGAAGTGGAGTGAAGTGAATTATGTTGCTCTCAGTAAAAACGATGTTTTATGCTATGCGTTGTTGTTATCGTTGTTATTTTTGCTGTGAACCAATGATTATACTTGAAACTATCAAGGTTAGTTGTTTTTATTGATTCATTATTCAATCGGTAGTGAGAATCATAACTATCATATTTTACAGGTGCATATCAGTGTTTATAAGAACGAAGAGTTACAAGATGTGTACTAGAAATGGAGGAATGAACACAAAATCACTACGATGAAACTTGTCATGGTTATTGTGAATTGTGAATATATAGACCATAAGAAAGATTAGAATACGGACAGCATTACGGCGACGTGATTCGACTACGAACCAGTGCCAACCGCTGAATTAAAGTCAAATCAATGTGTAATGTCTTCATGACAAATTATGCAATAAAAAGTAGTAGTAACTATGGAAATAAACTGAGAAACCTTAATATTTCTTTTAACTAATCATGTTTTGTGTTGTTGCATGGAGCACGTAATCAATTATAATGTTTGAAAATTGGAAATATCCTTCTTATAAACATGCAACCCAAGGAAAGGACAGCAATTTCTGCTAGAACCAAAGATGAGAAGAGAAAGTGTGGATAGGTCCGATAGAGCTAGGCATGTTTTGAAAATTGAATAGAAATCGTTTTGAAATTGAGCGTAGGGCTTTTGTTAGGCAGTGTTTCGAAGCAAACGTAAACATTCATGCCACACATCTCCACACGGGGTAGGTCAAGGCAGGAACAAATTCGCCACCTTGTTATTAATATTTCGACTGGAATGGCATTAAACATTCGAAAGTGAACTCACTGCTCATATTCGTTTCGCAAATTTTATATAAATTTTGATCGAATTTTCGGATCGGCCTTTAATCATCTATACATCTATAAATGTACAAAAAAAAACTATATTTCTTATTACTTTGCCTGTGGACATTACTTAGGCTCAAAATTTGTAGCCAATCAAATAAATCTAGTTAAAATAATTGCCAATTCTGTTTGCTTGGTTTACATTAAACAAAAATGTAACTCTTGGATTAACTCCATACACGGTAAGCTTCCTTTACCCATTAATGGGTACGATTTATTATTATTGTTATTCCTCCTGGGGAAATTTTTACGCATTTTATCGTAAAACGACGTCTACCCATTTAAATGGGTAGGCGCCGTTTTTCAGTAAAATGCGTAAAAAAGCCACAGGTGGAATAACAATAATAATAAATCGTACCCATTAATGGTAAGAAGCTTACCGTATGGTATCGTTTCCCAAAAAAAAACATTTGCTCGGATTTACAATTTGCATGAGCATGAGCATGATTGACCGCCCACGCATGCAATTTCGTTATTGCCAGATCAGCTGTATTTACACAAAGAACCAACAGATGATGTTTGGGACTAACATACATCTTCAATGTTTAAAAACTGGTGACCCATTATAAAGCCATACCGGCGCCGGCCGTGCCCGAATGCTGGTCAAGTAGGAAATGGGAAGGAATGTGTTGACATGATACTCGCTTTGGAGGAGGCCGAGAAATCCTCTGCACTTCCACGAGAAATCACTAAGATGTTGGATAATTGGGGAAAGGTTAGCAGTCACTTTTTCCACTGCTACTACGTTGCGACCGGACTGAAAAATATCACCAATCGACTCCGAACCACCGTAACTTTATACTTTCAATCCTTTAACCCAATTTTCGCGGTTTTTCAGCGTTAAAATTTCACTTCATTTCACTGCCATCGAGAACTGTGATTCTAGACTTCAGTTTTTTCGATTTAATCGATTTAATTCGAATTTAATCAATGTTATTATTATAAGTTATTTTATATAAATGATCATGTATCAACAAATTATATATTATAGTTAACCGATTATATTTTATACATGTAGCAAGGGCTTAAGATTTTTATAAGTATTAACCCAACTTAATTAAGAGGTTATGTATAGTGGGACACATTCCATTTTTTCCAAGATTTTTCCTTCGTTCTACAGTTTGAAAAAATAATGTTTAATCCAAATGAAACTAAGATAAACTCAAATATGATTGAGCATAGCCTACCGAAATATTTACTCCAAGTTGATTTCAAATTTAGTTTATTTTGATTTTGTCTTTATTTCCACTATCATGCATGAGTGTGTACGAAAACAATAAATTTATTTCAGTACACGCACACTCTCAAATATCTGTGCAACAAAAGCTGTGTATCAAATTCATGAATCATGTGTCACGGTTGCACGATATGATACAAAAACTGACAGCGCAACTCATCAAATTCAGTCACCAAAGGCAATTGGTGAATTTAACAACACAGCTATAGTATAAAGCAGTTTTGATGATTTTTTATTCTTGTTGATACTTTTAATGACACTTCTTCACAGTCTGAAGAAAGAAGAAGTTAAATTTTCGTGAAAGACTAAGAGACAGTTTTGAAATGTATTTACTAGGTCAGTAGAATATATCACGGTTGAAAGACATGCGAAACGCATTAATTTCAACGTAGGATGAAAACAAATGCATTGATTACATCGTACTTATGTTCAACCTCTTTAATTAGAGATGAAAATTATATTTAAAACACGCATTAGAACACATAGAGTAGAACCACTATTAACTTTTTTGGAACTTTGATTACTTTCATTTAAACTTTAAAAAATAATTAATTAATTAATTTCTTGTACTTACCAGCACACAACTATTGTTCAATAATTGTTTGCATACACGGAACTGTAACATAAAAAGGCACTTTTGGGCAGGATTTTGGGTAAACAGTTCGTATTTTTTACTTGTGCATATAAAAATCCGTAAATTTAGATTAGACTTTTCAAAAGATCACTCTAGTTTTTTGAGAGCAGATATTACCAGAGTCGATAAAGAAGAGTCGCGCAAACAGGCTTCTTTGTTTGGTTGTTCTTCTTCGTGTTTATCAACAACCAACTCCGGCAGCTCTAACTTTGCAGGACTCCATCAGTTTTCATGTGTTAACTCAGGTAATCGTTTGTTTTTATTTACACTTATCGTACGAGCAAGCATGGGAAAACTCATTCACTCGCTTGAGCACCACCGATTTAAAATAGCAAACCCTCGTGTACTAACACAATAATGAACGAGTGTGATGTTTCCTATCACACGATTCTACACGAATCCTCGAAAACGAACATTGTAGAAAGAATAAACGAGAAAACAGAATCATGCGAAACAAATTTTCAGCTAGACGTTATATTGAATGAATGCGTTGCCACTGAACGCAAGCGATTTGAATAAGATTATTGAGATTATTTAGACTCAGAGAATGCAATCAGCTGGAAGGATCAGAGCAGAGATACGGTTTAAAATGATGCTTTATGTTTTTATGTTGCATTAGATTGCTTAACATCATATTAGATCATTATTTGAAATGTTAAATTATGTTTAAGGTATAATTTGAAGAAATGAGTGTGATTCAATAATTCTCTCTCAGCTGAATCCAACTGAATGCAATTGTTAATGATTCAGCGGCTAAAAAAATAGGCAATGAGAAACCGTCCACACTACTACCGTCCGATTCATTCTCTGTACGATCAGCTGCCAGTTTTGCTCAATTCTGTTTTCTACGAATAGAATGAAAGCAGAATAGTAATGAACAGAATTGGAATAATTTAAACGTGGTTACGCTCACTTCTGAATGCTTATGCGTGTGAGTGAAAATGAGCGCTAAGTGAACCAATTTTTCCCATGCTTGCGTACGAGTGCTGAGATTCTGAGCGTTCTGAGCAGCAAAGTGGAAAAGTTTGTTCCGTGTTTCCTGTTACACGCGTAGAAGTGGGAAAAATGAAGTGCGCAGCTGTTTTCTGTAAAAATAAGCAAGACAAAAAACACCGAATCAAAAATTTGAGCTTTTTCCGGTTCCCGAGCGACCGGGAGCTGAGAGACAAATGGATTTCATTTTGCCACTTGCCGTTGGATTCAGAATTGTCCGAAAATAGTCTAATTTGCAGTGTAGGTAATGATTTGGAAAACATTTAATGCCTAAAAATAATTGTGAATATTACAGTTGCATTTCAATTATGAAACGGATTTGTATATGACGATTGACGGTGACCGATTATTAACTCTCCCGGGAGCATTCCCGGTTTATGAGAACGTACCAGATATGAATTCACTAACATGCGACGATAATCAATTACTGGTGGGTAAAACGGTGCTTCAGTTGCCGGTGAAATATTTTTATTTACACATTGTATTATTGTAGGATTTGAACAACAACTTTACTAGTACCCAATCATCACAAGAGGAATTCAACTGCATCATTTCAATATGACTTATTGAGCAGCTCTTCTACAGAGTCGATTACATCTACCATCTACGACGATTGCATCACATGCAGCTGGAAGCAAGGATGGATACTCGGAATTCTGCTCAGCGGAACCATTCGCTGCAACACATACAACCCAGCTATTACAAGAGAATCCACCTGCATCAAATCTGTCTGACTTATTGAGCAGCTTCTCCACAGAGTCGATCGCATACTTTGCATCTGGAATCGAGGATGGAACGATGCAGCTGGAACAACCTACATACTTAGAAGATTTTACAGTATTCGGTAATTTTTTACCAAACTTTCAACAGCTGAACGTTCGGTAATCCGATTTACCGGATTTCGGTGAAATTTTACATTATTCCGGTAAAAAAAATTACCGGAACTTGCCAAATTTTACCGAAATCCGTTAAATCGGATAACCGAACTGTTCAGCTGTTGAAAGTTCGGTAAAAAATTACCGAATACCGTAAAATTTTCTAAGTGTGTACAGCTACTGCACATGCTACCCAACTATCACGAAAGATTTCAACTGCATCAAATGTTATGGTTTTAACAATAAATTTTATGGTGTTGTAGCAATGAATTCTTTTGTATTTTATTGAGATTTTTATTATTTAATTTGGCTTCATTCGCAACATTATTTTATTCATCTCTTTTCCGTCATAATTATGGAAAAATATCATCGCGAGATAACAATATTTGTTTGTTTTGTTCGATAGGTAGCATGTTTGTTTTGATCGATAGGTAGCATCGGTTTCACTCTTTGCGCGACTCTTCTTTATCGACTCTGGATAATACCAGTGCCAACATTTGAAAAGGACGAATCTGTTTTTGGAAACAATGACGTCTCCAGTCCTGGGACCCCCAGTCTGTTTATCTGGTTTCTCACACTGTCTGGAAGGGGAAGTTTTTATTTACCAGTTCATCTCTCGTTTTCCGATCAAAGGTTTTATTTTTAATTACCGATAAACTAACGAGTAATGTTATTGTTTCCAAAAGTAGTTCCACGCTAATGAAAAATCTCTGTTAAATATATCTCCTATCTATTATATTATTATTAAAATTTATTGTGTTGTTTGGTTCAACGTCGACAAAATTTTCCGTCGAACGCATGCCGGTAAGGATGTGATGGAAGTTTTAAAGGAAGGGGCGAAGCTTACAGATGCGTGCTTAAAAAATGTCAACAACCTTCTTTGCGAATATCTGAAATCAACGTTTGGCTTGTAAGTATTACTAAAAAAATAAAAACAAAAATAACATTAGTGAGTGTTTTTATTTTTTATTTTAGGCATCCTTCTTCATACCACAAGAATCTTATGGCGATTTCTTTGGTCAACACATATCCTGCTTTAGCATCTTCCAATGCAAATGTACCTCAAGCACTGTGGTTTCACCCGCATGCCAGAGGAGTGAATAAACATTCAGGCAGGATCCACTATCATATGGAATATCTAGTGCGTAAGTCTGGCGAGCGTATAATTCATCGTCTACGGAAACTGACTGCTTCAGAGGACGTAGTCTTAACAGATGTCAGTACTTTTTCTGATGATCAAATTGAACAAATGGTATGTATACACGAAACTCTTCAACCAAGTATTCAAATCACTTAATTAATTGTTTGTAGAGAGAAGAGCTAAAATTTATTTGTCCGGGACCAACAACGAAAGCACGAGCAAAAGAGCTTTGGTTGGCTACCTTTGAAGATCGTTAGCATATTTGTCATACTGAGAGCCTGATTATGTACTTCAAAGAGCATCCGAGTGGGTCGGCTTTCAATGGAGAGTTGGTAATAAGAATTAATTAACTTTATATTCCAATAACTTCTTTTATTTTCATTTCAGTTCTCTATCGAATTCCGTCTTCTCAATCCAAAATGTTTAGACTTCAATGGTAAATTTCAGTCACTGCAGGCACAAATTCTAACGGAATACGAGGGATTTTACCGCAACAGCACAAACCGTAATTTAAATACTTAAAATTTAAAAATGATTGTTTAATTATATTTTTGTTACAGAGTTTTTAAGATCACTATCCATTATTCGCTTGAAAAATCCAAGTCGAGGGGCAAAACGTTTGCGAGACTCCAATACTGTCAATGATAACCCTCTTCAGGGTATTATTGATTAGTACCAGTTGATATAATTTATGACAGTAATTGCCACATATATTTAAAAATGACAATGCACATTACTGGATCATGACCTTCCTTCATCCCAAGATGTCCCAGTATTAAAGTTCAAAGGTGACATCTTTGCAGACAACTGTGAAGGCTACATCGTTTTCAAAAACTGGTCCATGTGTATCAGCGGAGACTACGAATATTGCTTCCGGGTGCTGGTTGCGTCCTATTCGGTGCTTAATGTCAGTTGTCGACGTTCAGACAAACAGTTTTTTTTTTGTTTGCACATGCATTGATGGGAATTGGAATGCTGACGACGACCGGAGAAAAATTCATGCGTAGCCTTAAATGATTTTTTTCCTTTTTTTTTATTGTTCCTGCTTTTAAATTTCAATAGAACTTTGGTGGCAGTGTGGTATATCTTTTATAGGTGGAGGATGTTGCGTTAGTAAGTTTGAGCCATATTTATTAATAGACGAATACTAATTAAATATGAATTTGATATGCATTTGAAAGAACTGTAAAACTAAATCAACATAAAATAGCATTAAACATAAATAAAAGCATTAAACGAACAATTCCCAAGTAACCATGAAGCTCTATATAGATACATCAATTATGCATTATATTACGATATAAGTTTTTGGTATAAAGCAATCTAATCTTAATTGCGTCCTTAAAGTAGAACTAAAGTCGAAAAGGGCCCCACTCCTGTCAAATTAAAGCTAGCGCACATGCTTTATTGAAGCCAGAAAATAAGTATATTTAGGGCATAGTTACTTTTTCAGCAGTTGAATTACTGCTTCTACTGAAATGTTTTATTGCATTTTAAAAAGCATATATAGAGCTTGGGGTATTTTGGAAAAAGAAAATATATTTAATTTTCTTCTAGATGAATTCATTTTTTCTGTTACGTTTTATTGTGGGGATATTATTTTATTTTATTTTATGGCATCTGCGCGTAACAATGATGGGATATATTTTTAATAAGCTCAAATGTGTTTCCTACATCGGGATTCGAACCAAGGCTTCTCACGACTAATCGATGAATGCCGGTTGTGTTAACGCTCTTGACCATAAGAGCAATGGAATTTTATAAGACAATTGCATAATATTAAAGAAGCACACCCCAAACATACCCTCTTTGTCGTTCTATAAGAACATATTTCATGCAGCTATTTTTAGATTTTTCTTGCTAAACACGCCCTTGAGACTGCGATACCCTAACCTTTAATCAGTGCAAACCTCAACCCGATACGAGCTACAAATGAAATCATACCCACCGCCGTTCATCACACAACAAGCCGACACAATTTTGATGCCCGGTGCAGGATGAAACTAAGTTTGAGTATGAGAATAAAGATTGAAAAAACAGCTCCGTCCTCTTAATATAAACAACCAGAAAAACCCGCGACTCCCCATAATGCATCCATACTTTTTGCTGAAATTTTCAGAATCAAACTTTCTGGATAAGGAGAATGAAGTTGACGATTCTGAATCTGACAGGCAGCTCAGCTCGAGCATATATGCATATATGTTTTTCATTTCCAAAGTGAAATTGGAAAACGTCATCCAGATGATATTGCACCAATGCTACTTTTTAGCTAGCAAAGAAGCATTTATTGAGACAATGCATTAATGGATCACTTAATGCGTATTTAACGTTAAGCTGTTTGTAGAAATATAGTAATGCATCATAACATGTTTAATGTATAGGTAATGCTACATAGCATGGGAGTTGTTGAAAAAATGTGATATGGTATTACTGTTGCTGATAGTCAGTCGAATTAGTGTTATGATATAATGCTTGTGGTTACTTGGGTTAATCTACGCTTCGCTTTTTTTCATCGAGCATTCTGATATTCAATCAGTTTCCTAGTCCAAAGGATAAATGGTTTTCTCTCACATGGGAACGGCAGAGTTCCCAATTTAACGTTTTTTTTTTTAAACTTTACCGAACTTCGGTATTGATTGATGATGTGTTCAGTGCTTTCTGGAAGCTAACGATGCTTCCAATTTCACAGTTTTTTTTCTGTAAATTTTACTTAACTTTCGTATTGCTTCTGAATTGTTCAGTAATTTTTGACAGGTGAGAATTTATTACTAGTTTGACGATAGTTCAGTAAAAATACTTTTACTGAACTGCTTACTGAACACTCCGCTGTTTGAAAGTCAGTAAAACTTTTACTGACTTCAGTACAAAAAACTTGGTGTGTAGGCTTGTCAATGGTCTGCAATTGGTCGAATATGGACCAATAGGTCTGTGCCACAATTAGGGAAAGGCAATTGGTGAAATTAACAACACAACGCATGTGTCATGTAGTGTGCCTGTATTAGTAGAGTGACGCCATGTCATCCCTGTGAAAATAACAAATTTGGCATCCCTGATGCTTTGAGTTGACAACACTGAATATTAATGCTGAATACTCGAGTACTTTTTCAAACAGACGCATCTGATTTTGTAAACAAAGAGGGAAAGTAAGATTCAAACGTTTAATTCTTGAAACCCTTAGTACTTTCATCCAAACTAGGGCCACCAATACAAGGAATAACACTTTCCAAACATCATGCTAATGTTACTTTCCTTGAGGGTGCTGAGAGTTTTGAGAAATTTACGTTTGAATTTTTCTTCCCCTCGTTGTTTACAAAATCAGATACGTCTGTTTGAAAAAGTACTCGAGAATACTAATACAGGCACACTTATTATTGTTTCTTCACATGCGTTTGACAGGTCGCCTGCTCGATTGGAATGACACTGACAGAAAATTTCGGTTCCAATTTTGACAGTGTCGTCACTCTACTAATACAGGCACACTAGTGTCATGCTGCTTGCTTACACGGTTGTTTGCGAAAACCCATTGATGGGTAAAAAAAACACCCATTTTCAAATAGCTTTCCCGTCTGTCATAAAATGGGGGAATTCTCAATCATGCAATGGGTAAAAAAATACCCATTGGAAGAAACCTCATACAATGAAAAAACGGGTTTATTTTTACACATTAATGGGTGAAAAAAGTTGCATTATCCATTTTTGCATATAGATTATTCAGCAATTTAGTAGATTGTATTTGCATGATATTCATGGTACCTAATCAATGAATGCAACAAAATAAAAACTAAAACACTTTTTCTTGTTTTTATTCATGCCTCTTCTAGTAAAGGTATGAAAACGACGAATGTATCCGTGCACATAAAGCGATTGTTATCGCAAGTAATAACCATCGATGATCTGGAAGCATTATTTTGAAGCAAAAGGTTACTTGTTTACAAAAAATATCAATTGTCTTACTTGATGTTCAGCGAGTGTATATTTCCAAATACTATTTTAGGTTTTTTAAAGTTAAAAAAAAGTGAAACAAGCGGCGCTTTCCACCAACGATGCACCGGATACGCTTAGTTTTAGAACTTTTTTTCACCCATTAATGTGTAAAAATATACCCGTTTTTTTATTGTATGAGGTTTCCTCCAATGGGTGTTTTTTTACCCATTGCATGATTGAAAATTCCCCCATTTTGTGACAGACGGGAATTCTATTTGAAAATTGGTGTTCTTTACCCATTAATGGGTTTTCGCCAACAACCGTGTAGGTTACACGGTGGGAATCGAAAACCCATCAATGGGTAAAATATCACCCATTTTTCTAACCTGTATGCAGCTGTCAAAAAATGGGTAAATACGAAAACAAGAAAATACGAAAACAAGAAAATTGAGGATATTGATTACGGGGATTGATTACGGATTGAGCTCTGCCCCGATTTTCAGAAGTTTAGAAGTTTCAGAATTCAGAAGTTTAGAAGTCGGTCGACAGGCTAAGTAGGACTAGGTGTTATACATAAGTCCGGTATACGAATAATTCCTTACATTGCAGGTCTGAAATGTCCAGTGTCCGGCTACAATGCCTTCATGCAAGGTTACGTTGTTGAGCTCATAGTTCATGTTTAACATGACCATGACTTGAAAACGAGCCGTAAGAGTCCGATCCAATTTATAAATAATATTTGAGAAATTGAATTGAATTAATAGTTGAGAAATAAAGCTTATGATTCATAAAATTGTTGCTTGCGATTATTCCTTTGCAATCAAAAACCCATTAATGGGTAAAATTTTACTCATATAACAAAAAAGAGAGTATCCATAAACTCGATTTACCCATTATTTAGTAAATGGCGCCAATGTCAGACAATGCGTATTTTTTACCCATTCTCCACAAAATTTTATTTTTAATGCTCATTTTTTGACATTTTTGACATTGACATTTGTCATATACCCATAAATGGGTAAATTGAGTCTACGCATTTAATGGTTTGACTCGTTTTTTGGGGAAATGGGTGAAATTTTACCCATTAATGGGTTTTTAACTCAAGTCAAACAGACAAAGCGACGAATGCGACAAAAGTTCGTTATGGAGTAGTTTGTGACTTTCGACAATTTTGTTAAATAATGTATAGCAGCAATTCGCTGCAATTCATATTATGGTTTCAGTTGAAAACAGAATTTATCGACTAGCGACAATCGATTTTACTCTCGTTCTGTAAGTTAAACCTAATGTCTGAAGTAGTGCGCTGTACGGCGCATCTGATGCACCATAGAGCACACTTCTTCCGACATTAGGTATAACGTACAGAATGAGAGTAATAGTACGTTCGCACTACTGCTTACGCACTACGCTTATATTACGTGATATAGAGTATCTTGATATCAACAACTATACATTGAATTTTTACTAGAAATAATGTACATGCCATTTGATATCAAGATTCTCTATATCACGTAATATAAGCTGTACACGGTCGTTTGCAAAAACCCATTAATGGGTGAAAAAACCCCCACTTTCGCTAAAAGTGGCTCTCCCTATTATTAGGTAAACTTGATTTACCCATTAATGGGTAAAAGCAGTCTTTGTCACAAAATGGGTATATATTCACCCATTGCAAAAAATCCAGGTTTCCCCAAAATGGGTAAAAAATTACCCATTTATGCAAAAAGATTACTTAGCAGTTTGGTAAATTACAGGTTCATGGTATTCATGGTACTTGATGAATGCATAAAATACAAAAAAATAAGAAATAAAATACTTTTACTATTTTTTATTCATGCCTATACCAGTATGGAAACGACGAATCTATCAAACTATAAACGCAGAAATTCCAACTTCTTTCTAAGTTCCTCCATGTTGCGTGCACACAAAGCGGTTGTTAACGCAAGTTTTTACAATCGACGATCTGGAAGCCTACCCGAATAAAAAATCTCATAGATTTACAATTGAATGTATTTTAACCATACAATAGAATCTATAGTAAGTACAATTATTGTTCACAACTATAAGATGACAATAGGAGTTATTGTTACCACAATAGAATCTAATGTAATCTGAGACATCGACAATAGAAGAGGGGAGTTGTTATGTAGCTTAACTATAGAAAAAATCATTATTTTCCGAACAAATTTCAACCAATAACTATTAATTGTATTGTTTAACAATTGTTGAAAATCCAAGCATATGGAATGAATTGTAGATCTATTGTAATGACAATATACGTTTTTCCTTTATCTGATTCAAGAACAATAAGATTCATGGTCGGAAATAGATTTTAATGTTATTTAATATTAATGTATTGTAATTGTATGGTTATTTTTATTCGGGTACCCAAGTAACCACGAGGCTGTAATAGCATGCATATATGGAGCACATGCATTACGTCTAGTGCATCATTGAAGTTGGATTAAAGCTGAAAAGGGCCCCACTAAGATCGAACTAATGCTATATCTTTCGCAATGCCATAAGACATTGCTAATGTCACTAAATTCTTAAACTAATTTATCGCTTCATTACTTGACAACTGTTGAATTGATACGATCCCGCAATACCGATATTGATTTTGGGTTGAACAAGTGCAATAATATAATGCTTGTGGTTACTTGGGTAGTTTTGAAGCATAAGATTTTTATTTACAAAAAATATCATTTGTCTTACCTGCGTTGTTCCAAGTTTGTATAGTTTTAAATACTATGTTAGGATTTATTAAATTAAAAAATGAAGAAAGCTGCTCTTTCCACCAACGAGGTACCGGATACGCTTGGTTTTCGAACTTTTTTTTCACCCATTGTGTAAAAATTTACCCGTTTTTTCATTGTATGAGGTTTCCTCCAATGGGTATTTTTTTACCCATTGCATGATTAATAATTCCCCCATTTTATGATGGACTGGAAAGCTATTTGGAAATGGGTGTTTTTTTACCCATTAATGGGTTTTCGCAAACAACCGTGTAGTGTGAACGTACTATAAAATCGATTGTCGCTAGTCGATAAATCCGGTTTTCAACCAAGGTGAATTTAATACTTCAGGTGGTCTCAATACTGTATATGAGAATTTCAGCCATGTTTAAACACATACTAATACAATCCATATCAAGTAAAATACTGGTCTGGCAGACTGAAGCTGTCTCCTTTACACCTATGCAATAGTGCCTGTGATGTCAAACTCGCAGTTCCATTTTAAACAAACGAGTAAAGGAGATGATTAGTTTCACACTGCCAGGCCTGTGTTCTATGCCATGGGATATGATGCGTCAGGCTGCACGGTTTGTTTACCAATTTTTCGGGAGGGAAAGTACGAGTGCTAATGTTTGTAAACAAAACATTTAGCCCAAACCGTTTACATTTATTTAGAACTCTTCACTCTTAGGCAAAATTGCAATAAACAGCTGTCATTATGTGCGTAATACACTATTGAGTGTTCCTTACTCTTTCGCTCCACTGCTAAATCTCTTTGATACCACGCTACTCCACCCGTCTTTCCGACAAACTGAAGAAAATAGACCACCTGAAGTATTAAATTCACCTTGTTTTCAACTGAAACCATAATATTAGTGCTGTTGTTTTTCTCACCTATCGTTTTTTGGTGACTTTGCCTGACAATGTCACAGCGATGTCGCACTACACGATAAAAGTTCATCCGCAACCATCAGGCAGCTCATCAATCCACCGTAAGGTGGATCACGGTGAGCTGTTGAGTTGTGAAGTTATCAAAAGGAAGAAGGCAAACATTTTGACAGTTCTGATTAGGTGGTAAATGTTGTGTTACGGAATAATTTAGTGAAGCAATAATGGCTAAATTAGTTTTTTTTTCGGCATTTCAGCATAGTGTTTGGATTGGAATTGTACTTCCTATGCAAACCGATCTGCTGTCTTTATCACGGAGGACTGGCTTGGGCTGTAGGATTATATTTGAAAGCTGAGCTTTTCTTTTGTTTATTTTGTTTTTGATGTCATTTTTATTTCTTTCTAGCATAAACGTTTGGGTGTGATAGAGTGTTTGGTTTGGATGCCTTATGGAAATGCTTTGAATTGCAGAGAAATAATTGTTGGCAAATGCAGGCAAATGCACTTTTTTTCCCCAAAATGGTAGTCAAAGAATAACATCAAATTTTTGTGTTGTTTTTGTTTCCAATCATCTTAGTCATGTGTGCGTGTGCAGAAAAAATAAATTTATCTCAACGCTCGCACACATTCAAAATTATGTGCAACAAGAATTTGCAGCACGCTCATGAATCCTATGTCACTGCTGAACGGTACGATACAAAAACTGACAGCGCAACTCATCAAATTCACTCATCAAAGGCAATTGGTGAATATAACAACATAGCTATAGTCTGGCGGATGCAATGACGGGAGCCAATTTTCACTGTCACTTGGAGGAGCCAATCGAGCATATCTAGAGTAATTCATGATAAGCGCCTAAAATCCATTTGTAAACAATGACTTTCAATATCGATTTCTCTTGAATCTCAAATCACTCTCGTGAAATGAAAGCAGCATTTGGTAGAACAATGTTAGTTCTACCATATGGAGTAGCAGGGTATGGTGGGATTCTCGTAATTCGTGAGAAATCAACAATTAAAGTTATTGTTTACAAATGGCTTTTAGGCCCTTAACATAAATTATTCGAGATATGCTCGATTGGCTCCGCCAACTGGTGAAAATTGGCTCCCGTCGTTGTATCCGCCAGACTATGAATCTAGTGACTATAGTACCCAAGCTATCTCTCCCTAAAAAAACACCATTTTCGTTTACATTGTTACTCACGCAAAGAAATCACTCTGCTTTGAATCAACAAAATATTTTGTTGGTATTCAAAACAAAGTTTGTATTTGTTTCAATTCTTAAAAAAGTTCCAAATCAATTCAAAATGTTATTCAAATTAAACCAATAATATTATTTAAAGTAATCACCGCTGTGTGATTCAGGACAATCACATTTATTTTTTAACTCAAATGATTAATTTATTGCTTGAACAAAGTATTTTGTCACCCTAAGAAATCACTCTGCTTTGAATCAACAAAATATTTGGTTGGTATTCGATGCAAGCTTTCTGTTTGTTTCAATTCATAAAAAAGTTCCAAATCAATTCATAATTCCATTCAATTCAAACCAATATATTTTTTTAAAGTAATCACTGCAGTGTGATATAAATTTAGATAATGTTTGCTTTATAACAACCACATTTATCGTTTAACTCAAATGTTTCATTTATTGTTTAAACCAAATTATTTTTTCACGATAAGAAATCATTCTGTTTTGAATTAACAAAGTGATTTGTTGCGCTTCAATACAAGGTTTCTATTTGTTTCAATTCATGAAAAAGTTCCAAATCAATTTAAAATTCAATTGAAATCAAACCAATCAAATTATTTAAAGTAATCACCGCTGTATGGTATTCGTTGAAATAATATTTGATTTATAACAATCATAATTATTTTAAACGTCGTTTTAAACTAAAATGGTTAATTCATTGTTTTAATAAAATGTATGTATGAGCGCACATTTCATAGTTGCCATATTGCTGCCTCTGCCTTGGTTTTTCTAGTGTATGTATACACATGTTAATTTGTAAAACAGATTATCAACGAATGATTCTCTTTGCAGATAACTGGAAAAACAGCATAACTTGGAAGACGCCATTATGACTGCCTCTCCGCAATAGTTCTTTCCGAGTCCTGCATCCAACCACATGCACGATGTCATCTCCTGCAAAGTCCGATTCATGCTTTCCAACACGCCATTCGGCAGGCGGAATTGGTGCGGTAATTATTTAAAAACTATAAAACACGATTCTCAGTTTTATAAAGCATGATGTTTTATTTCAATCAAATGGTTTTATTGTATTAGTTCTTCGATGTTTATTATTTCAACAAATGCGTTTAGTTAATTTAACAAAATATTTTGTTTTGAACAATAAAACACGATGTTCCATTCTATAAAACAAGAAGTTTTATTTCAACTCAAAGGTTTTCTTGAATTACTTCATCATTGTTTATTATTTCAACAAATGCGTTTAGTTGGTTTAACAAAACATTTTGTTTTTAGCAATAAAACACGATGTTAAATTTTATAAAACATGAAGTTTTATTTTAACTCAAAGTTTTTGTTGAATTAATTCATCAGTTTTATTGGTCCATATTTAAACCAAAATTTTAGTTGAATTCATTCCTAATTTGAATTGATATGACTGCGTATTTTTTTGCGTGCTTATAGGACGAATTTAAAATTTGGTCTAGATTTATAAATTAACTTGTTAAAAAGATCGTACTTGTTTTATTAATCGTTCTAATCATCCTCAATTATGCGATGTATGCATTATATGGTTTTGCATTAGTTAATAAAAAATGACCCGATTACTTATTTTTGGATATTCGATTATTTGAATTAATCGAACGATTAATCGACATCCCTACTTACATAGTGCAGTCATATCCAAGGTGAATTTAATTTTAATTTTAATAAAATATTTAATGAATTTAATACTTCAGGTGGTCTCAATACTGTATATGAGAATTTCAGCCATGTTTAAACACATACTAATACAATCCATATCAAGTAAAATACTGGTCTGGCAGACTGAAGCTGTCTCCTTTACACCTATGCAATAGTGCCTGTGATGTCAAACTCGCAGTTCCATTTTAAACAAACGAGTAAAGGAGATGATTAGTTTCACACTGCCAGGCCTGTGTTCTATGCCATGGGATATGATGCGTCAGGCTGCACGGTTTGTTTACCAATATTTCGGGAGGGAAAGTACGAGTGCTAATGTTTGTAAACAAAACATTTAGCCCAAACCGTTTACATTTATTTAGAACTCTTCACTCTTAGGCAAAATTGCAATAAACAGCTGTCATTATGTGCGTAATACACTATTGAGTGTTCCTTACTCTTTCGCTCCACTGCTAAATCTCTTTGATACCACGCTACTCCACCCGTCTTTCCGACAAACTGAAGAAAATAGACCACCTGAAGTATTAATTTCACCTTAGTCATATCTCGTTCTCGTGTTGTTCGTATAGCATTGCAGTAAATTTAAATGTTGTGTCGAAATCTATTCAATTTTCGTTAGAAAATTCTCACAAAGTTACAGTAAAAGCAATGGGTTGGTGTTAGTTTCCAGTGGCATTTTAAGGATGGTTTCTTTTCGTTAAAAAGAGGAAATTTTGTTTCCGGAGCACAGGATTTTGTTGTTGCTGATTTTCACTTTTCAATGAACTCTCGAGCCGAGTGTATTCTTCGTGTTGTTTTTGTTCATTTGACGTACACAAACTACGTATCGTATCTGAATCTGTGTTTTGGGGTGGCAGGGTAAAACCAGCGGGACTAGATCTCCTCTTTATACTAGTTTATCATTCATTACTGAGCTGTTCAAGTGCATAAGCCTACGCAAACCAGTTTACGCTATACTTTGTGTTATATATTCAATTGACGAAGTTCTGTTAGAAAAAGTCGGATGAGTTTCAGTAGCATTAGTTTGCCGGGTCTGGGCGAGATGGAGCAGATCATCTGCAGTCTGGAACGTGGCACATTGATTCAAAAATTCTACCCACGACGGAAACCCGAAAAGAAAACGTTGATGCTTCGTAGAGAAACACGGCAGGTAAGTAGTTTTAGTCAGCTAACGATTGTTGAAGTAAGGCAGAAGATGTAATAAATTCTACGCTTCCGCTAATTTATCCAATTTCTGCTGTGAAACGCTCGATGTTATTTTCCCTGATTTATGTAAATGAAGCATGTATTTTTTTCTTTTATTTATTTTTTATCGTAGGTAACGTGGTCTTCCCCATCGCAGAACAACCGGGCCAATTTCGAAGGGGCCTTGGAACTCCGAGAAGTGAAAGAAGTTCGTCTCGGGAAAAGCTCAAAGGATTTTGAGAAATGGCCCGAGGAATCTAAAAAAATTGAACTCCGCAAATGTTTTGTAGTGTTTTATGGAAGCGAGTTCAAATTGCGTTCACTTTCTGTTGTCGGTATGTTTTTGATTTTTTTGTGACGAATAACTTTCTTCTAATTCCTCTTTCTCTGTTTTTTCAGCTCTCTCTGAAAAAGAATGTGATATGTGGATGAAAGGTCTGAAGTACATGGTCACTGATACAATTAGTGCCCCGTACTGGCTTCAGGTAGAAAGGTGGCTTCGGAAGGAATTTTATGCGATGGAGAACCCGCGCGAAACTGTAGCTCTGAAGGAAGTCAAATCATTTCTGCCAAAAGTCAACTGCAAAATAACGACGGCAAAACTAAACGAGATCTTCCATGAAGTGGATTTCAGACGACGAAACGAGCTTGGCTTCGATGATTTTACCAGACTCTATCAGAAACTGATGACATCTTCCAACACCATACAAGACTATTTTGATGGCTCAATGCCCTATTCCAAGAATGGGCAAACTGTAACTTTGAAAGAGTTTCAAAAGTTTCTCATCGAAGTTCAAAACGATCCACTCGGACACAATGATAAGGCGGCTTCCAATTTCATTCGGGAATACGTACAGGACACGGTTCGAGACGTACAAGAACCTTATCTAAAGATCCAAGAGGTAAGCCAAAAAATATATTTTTGTTGAAAACCACATCTCCGTTGAAAATCGATATCGTTATCAGTAAGCTATAATACAGCAGTGATAATTTTACTATCATGTCAATTGATAGGATGTAACATTACAATGTGAGGCATATGTGATGATTTGATTATCCATAATTAGCCCCTCAACCCGTGAACTGTGTGTTATCTTTAGTACACTTATCCATATTGTTATGTTATGTATAATGGATTTTTAAAACTAGTGCATAAAAAACGCACAAGTTTTCAGTTCAGTTTGTGCATAACAGCAAATAACAACAATATAAAAATCACGTGTTGACGTAGACTGCGTTTAACTGTAAGTATGATGCATTAATATGTTCAATATGTTGGATTAGGAAACGCTAGACCGAACTTCGAAGAAAAAATATTGTTTGCAGGTGCCGTTCTAAATAAACGTTGGTTCAGCTTAAGTGTGTATGTGTGTGTACGGGTGTGTACGGGTGTGTAGGGTAAAAAATCTATTATCCACTCTATGGAAACAATTGCAGTGCCACATAGAAAAGGGCCGTTTAAATTGAATGTTGGTATGATTATAGGGTAACGATTGGTGTCGGCCATGATCAGGATTGGAAAATGTAATTTTCAATAAAACAAAATTATACGATGTTTAGGGGCTATGCATAAACCACGTAGACTTTTATGGGAGGGGTCTGATATATTCAAAAAGAGTCTACGTGGTTTATGAACAGGCTTGTGGCTCATTGTTACTTTAAATTTAAATATATTGTTCGCTCTATAGATTACATGATTGGTTGGCTAACTTCGTTTTGCCAAAATGTTGCAGTTAATTGCAGGATTGTCAAACTTTATATTTTATCCCATACATAAGAGGACAACATCAATTTACATGTAGAACTAAATTCAATGAATATTCAACTGAACAATAGTTTGGAATGTTTTAAAATGCGCAAAATTAGGGCATTAGGTGCGCAGAATATGGGGACTTCACGGTAGTTAGAAATTTAGGAGTCAAAATCGTACGAAAAAAAATACATGACTACATGATGGTTGAAGAATGACAATAAAACTCCCGATATTTCGGTTGTTCTCGTGATAATGAAAAGGCGAATTTATTGACGACCGTGACAGCGCTGGCCATGATGGCTGTGTTGATATGATCGATCAGCTGGTGACCATTACTCTTCGCTCTTTGGATTTTATCGCGCTATAGATTTTTGGGGGTTTATTTGGAAATTGATAGTCAATGATTAACGATAGTTTCGATAATTGAATTATTAGTTGCGAAAATTTCCAGCTGATTGAGGTAAACATAAAGGTACAATCTACACATTTAGTCAAGTGTTAGACATTGTTTGTCTATTGTTTTACGGCGTGCGTCAATAGTTCAATAAAAACAGCGTTGTTTTGACATAACTGTTCATGTCTGTATATCACAGTATTTTACATTTTACATGTTATTGTTATCACCGTCTTCGACACAACATAATCGCACAGGCTGAACTTATTCTAACATATGCATTTAAAAAAATGGACAAAAATGGCCGATTTTTCAAGGGTTTACCTTCACCCGCACTGACGAAACTACCCATGCAGCATCAATAATAGTAACCCATGAGTCAGCAGATAAAATTTGACAGCTCCATCAGTCGAACTCTAACCATGATGGCAAAAACAGTGAAGCAACTCCGTTCAGAAGTGTGCACGTTCAAAAAATGGCACTCCGCTGCGTCGAAAACGGACATCGTGCGGCACTTTGATCTACAACATCATTGCACTATCAGACAACAATCAGAGCATCGAAAAAAAGCCCGGTTCCGGACGGCCGACGACCCTGAGCGACAAGATGGTGAAGAGGAAGACCGAGGGAAAAATGGCTACATCGCGGCGTTGCGCGAGAATTTCTGGGCCAACCTGAAGCGTAAGATCTACTCCAAGGGACCATCAGGGCACCCAAGTGAAACGATTTGGATAGGGAGCATGGGACTGCCTCCTCTCTATTGTTAACATTTCGCGGAACGAGGGCGGGCTTTTCGACCCCATCTATTGGGTGTGTGGGTGTGTAGTTGCTCTTGTAATGAGATTTTCTTCTCTATATTCGCGGGTTTCGCGTAAGTGTATCTGTTTACGGGCCCACCCAAACGTTGTTGGTCCTTCATACAGGAGCATGATGATCACAAACAACAATAGAATCCTGATAAAATCGTTTTTCAGATTATTCCACTGCTATGGAAAGTTAACTTGCTCCAATAGATGGTAGTATTTCATCATCATCATCATCATCATCATCAACCTGAAGCGTAAGATCTACTCCAACAATTTTGTCAACTGAGGAGGAATTTAAAAATAAAACGAAGAAAGAACTCTGTTCAACACTGAGCGGACTATCACTAGACAGACTATGGATTTTAGTACTTTACTAAACACACGCGACGTACAGGTATAACAAAACACTTTATTGCACAGGTAAACAAAAAGACTGTTCGGAACAAGTTTATTTAATTCTGTTTTCGGAACGGACGGACAGAGTAACCGTCTGCGCGCACGGTTTATTTACTACTATCTATTGATCTGATCACATCACCGACAGTGATCGGTACGAGATGCTGGATGAGAGATGTAGGGAGAGTGAGTTCCTGGCTATTGCTTATGTGTGATGTGTGATGTGTATAACAGGGAATGTTTACAATAGGCTATGGAAACGGGTTGTTGAGACTGCAGATAAATTGTGTATGGTGACCAATTTCTACTATTGAGCCAACATACCGGCCACCTTGAAATGTAAATTTCAAAAAATACTCCTACTGTCCCTAACAGATTCTCATTACTAACTCTTAATTAAACAAAACTGGTAACTCCACTAGTCGGTAGATTCCGTCCGAATCTTCCTGCTCATTGGTAATGCTGCTGTAGATCGCTATTTCGCTGACATCAGATCAAGTCGTTCATGGAAGTTGAAGAAAGCATTTAGGGTGCAGTAATTCCTAGTCCTCGCTTCGGCAGGACACATACCAAATTTTATTTACCTAGGAAAACTGCTCGATTGCTTGCTTTCTTCTTTGGTCGATATTAATTGTAGGTTCGGTGGGTATTATCGGTGCGACGCTTTCGATCCGTTCGATCAAAGCTCTTCCGGTTCCTCTTCATTCTCTTCGTATGCTGTTCCTTCCGAGTTTACATTCACAGGATGATGTATGATTTCGAAACGTAGGGATGTCCACAATGCCTGACTTGGGAGCCTCCTAGCTCCACCGACTACGAATTTTCCCTATAAGATGAGAGGGGCCTTTTTCAACTGAATAACAGAAACATAAATTAACTTGCCTGACGCGGAGGCCATTGGGCCTCCGCAAGCGCCTAAAGCGCCGACACCGATGATCTCCATTGATCATCGTGGTACTGGTTGTAGACTGGAGTGACGACATTGACTTCAGGGTTGGTTAACCACCGGTACGAATTGGCCAAACTCGTTGATGGTGTAGGATGCTGCGCTGAGAGGGAAAGTACCATGGGTTGCTCCCTTCGATAGACGGTCGTGCTCCCGGCCTACTTCTACTGCGACGATAGAATGATTTTTAAACAACTGGATGGAACAAACTGACAGACGCTGACACGGTTGTGCCAGGTTTCACTGGACGATACTTGGTTTCTTTACAGGACTGGATAGGACATCACTATGGACGTTTAACATGCTTGACTGACTGGACAAAATAACTGCTAACTGAACTGGTTTGGACTGGCTTGTGGATCCCGAATGTTTCAAATCATGAATGTTAGCGCGCCGAAGCGCTGAAGAAAAGGAGTTTCAGATCTCCTCGGATGTGGACAAAGCTCGATTGTCTCGAATAGGAAGGACGCATATTTTTGAGATAGCTCTCCGGAACAAACCGTCCTTTGACTTGACAGTAACAACTCGTATGTTACCATCAGATCCCGCATGAACCTCTACAACTCGACCCAGTTTCCATTTCATCGGCGGAAGATTGTCCCCCTTCACGAGAACCATTGTGCCAACAGAGATGTTATCCCGACGACGTGTCCACTTGGTGCATATTATTTCGCTATGTTGCTTGGAGTGTGCTAAAATGGCGACTACACTTCGCTCTTCAAGCAAAGATTGCTCGAAAGTTTGCTCAGGACTTCCCACCGGCCAGCTGCTGCGGTCTCGACGCAGCCATGATGGACCTTCAAACCAAATCGTACTGTACTGCAACTGGGCCGGTATCATTCCACGTGAAATGATGTCGGCTGGGTTTTCTAAGCCAGTACTTCCACCGAACCGTCTGACAGCGTACAACGCATGTAGATGCATGCACCGTATGCCTTATCTGAAGCGTCACAAAAACCGTGCAACTCAACTGAGATTGCATCAGATTTGAATCCTATCCACCGAGGAATCGAAAGTGACGAAAGAGCTATGAGATTCATCCTATACTCTTGCCAATAGCTCTGCCTTGCTTCGGGTAGTGGATCATCCCAACCGCACTGCTGCTTCCACAATTCTTGAAGAAAGATTTTGGAAATTACGACAACCGGGCCAATCAGACCTAACGGGTCGAATAGACGAGCTGCTTCTGCGAGAACTGTACGTTTTGTAAGCGCTGCTTTGTTGTCCCACTCAGAAGAATGGTACCGGAAATAATCGGAATGTGGTTCCCACAGTAAACCCAAAGTTGTTACTGGTGAAGTTGAGGAGTCAAGCTCTAACGTAGCACGATCATCGAGGAGGTTTGAGGGCAACTCGGCTAGCAATTCCTTGCAATTAGAGTTCCATTTTCGAAGGTTGAATCCTCCTGATGAAGATAGCGTGATCATATCCCCTGTCAGCTGCTTTGCTTCGTCAATGTTATTCGCTCCAGTTAGCATATCATCGACGTAAAAGTCTTCCTTCAGAATTTTAGCTGCACGAGGAAAAGCGAGCGTTCCTTCATCGGCGAGCCGCTGCAAGCACTTCGTCGCCAAGTATGGAGTAGATGCTGTTCCATAAGTGACAGTTGTCAACTCGTACGTACGGATTGGTTCGTCAGGGGAATCTCGGTATACGATTCGCTGAAGACCCGATCGGACTGCTGCACTAGAATCATCCGATACATTTTCTCCACATCTGCAACAATGGCGATGCGGAACAAACGGAATCGAAGAGTGATTGCTATCAAATCCTCTTGAACCGTAGGTCCAACCATTAATGCATCGTTGAGCGATACTCCACTGCTGCTTTTGCACGATGCATCGAAAACGACGCGTAATTTCGTCGTTGTACTGTCCGGTTTGAAAACTGCGTGGTGGGGCAGATAGTACACGGGAAATTGTTCGTCGATATCCGGAATTTGTACCATGTGCCCGAGTCGCTCGTATTCGTGAATGAAATCTGCATACGCTGCTTTTAACTCGGGATTCAGCTGGAATCGCCTTTCTAAGCCCAAAAACCTCCGGATGGCTATGTTTCTGGACTCGCCGAGTTGTTTAATGATGAATTCACGCTTTGGTAATGCAACGATAAACCTCCCTGTATCATTGCGTACTGTTGATTGGTCGAAAAATTCTTCATACACCGTCTCCTCCACCGATTGACTACTACTGGAACGACAGGTTTCTATCTCCCAGAACTTCGTCAACTGTTCTTGCAGGTTAGCAAGTGTACACGAATACGAATGTGTCCGATTTGCCAAGACTGATTGGTCGGACACGCGACCAGAAACTACCCATCCGAAGACTGTATTCTGCAACATAGGACCTTCTTCTCCAACCTTCTCTCGACCGTCAGAAAGCAGATTAAAGTAGTGTTCGGCCCCGATTATAAGATCGATGCTGCCTGGCTCGTAGAACTGAGGATCCGCGAAGGTGATGTTACTTGGAAACGTCCAATGTTTTACGTTGATTTTCTGCGCTGGCAAAGTCGCCGTCAATGCCGGTAGAATGTAGAAATCCATCTCCTCATGGAACGATGAAATTTCCAGAGATCGTGGTAGAACAGCTGCCTTGACTATCTTTCGCGCTACGACGACGGAACCACCGATTCCTTGAACTGACAGGTGTTCAGGCGAAGACTTAAGCCTTAGCTTACTATAAAAGTTCGTCGTCATGAAACAGAATTGCGAGCACGAATCTAATAACGCTCGTGCCAGTCGTGCGTTACCGTAACTATCCTTTACGCATACGATAGCGGTGGATAATAAAACATCTTGTGTGGATAACGTGTTGGCGGGAAGGGCAATTGTGGTTTGGGGTGTGCATGGTTGCTTTGTGGTGGACAGTGGAACAGTGTTTTGCGAGTTAATACAGGAAGAGAACTTGTAGACTGTTGTGCGTTGTAAGCTTGTGTTTGTTGGTTCTGGTTTGGAAATTGTGTCTGTGGTGGGTGCTGTTTACCAGTTGAAAAATTACTTTGCTCTTGTGGGACGGAGGATGAATTTCTGACTGTGTTTGGCTTCTGAGATTCTGATTGCAACAGAGAGTGATGCTTTTGGTTGCAGTGGTGGCATACACCATTGCTGCAAACTCTTGCCGGATGTCCCGGTGCTAGACAGTTGAAGCAAAGTCTGCCCTTTTTCACAGCTTCACAACGTTCAGGAACCTTCAGCTTCAGAAATTTCACGCATCGAAAAGCGGAATGGAATCCGTCACCACAAAACGGACACTTTTTAGAAGACTGAACTGCTGCGTTGCTGACGGACGGCTTAAATCGTTTTTCTGGAACTTGCATAGATTTTGTAGGAGCGACAGATTGCAACACGGAACAATGGTCCCGGAGAAAATTGATGAGATTGTTAAACTTCGGCACCTCCTTTGAGTTATGATGTGCTTCCCAGTTCCGAAGTGTCACAGAGTCCAAACGGGAACACATCATGTGGACAAGAATTGTGCCCCAGTCGTCAGTCTTCTCTCCTACCTTTTCCAACAAAAGCAAATTTTTCTCGAAGTTGCTAATGAGCCGATTCAACGATTCAAAGCTCTCTCTCTTCATCGACTCCACAGCAAAAAGTTCATCGAGATGGGCCTTCACGATCAGCTTCCTATTTTCGTACCCTTTCTCGAGAATTTCCCAAGCAACTGCATAGTTCACGTCCGACATTTCCACTGAATTTATTTCCTGAAGGGCTTCTCCATTCAACGCCGACCGAAGGTACGTAAACTTGTCCATTTCCGTCAGCTGTGATTGTTATGGATCAAGCTACGGAACGTATCCCGAAATGTTACCCAATCCTTGAGAAGTCCACCGAAGGTTGGTAAGCGAATATCGGGAAGCTTGACACGGGATAGCCCTGCACCAACAACTTGTGTATTCGGTTGAATGGATTTCGAAGAATCTATCGGCTTCGGTCGAAGACCTTTCAGGATGGCCTTGAGCACGCAATACTTGTCTTCGGCATCCATGATGATCTTTGCATTTTCCGCTTCTTTCTCTGGTACTGCATCTTCATCACCGTCGTCGACATCTTCCGTGAGCAGTTCAATTTTCCTACGGACGGAGAGGAATCCCTTATATGCTTCTTCAAGGCGCTCCAAACGAATGTCAACTTGAACACCGTGCACTTCAGGATCAAACCTTTCAACAAACAACCGCACAGATTCCAAAGTCTTCAAGATAAAACGTTCTTCTTTCACTAACCCTCTCAACTCATTGGCCATTTTCACTGATCGTCACTGTTCACAGTATCAATATCACGAGAAAAGTTCAAAAGCTCACTTCCAAAGTACTTCGCACTGCACTATATAACACTTCACTGTGCACCCGTAATCGAATTATCTACTCGACGTCCCACGCGACCCGATTGACAGAGACAGGGAGAGCAAAGCAGAATAAACTACAGCAGCGAAGGAATACCACCAAGCAGACGTCCAAAATGCCAGAAAAGTGAACCAGCAAAATACTGAGACCAACGGTAGAGAAAACACAGAGGCTGAATGTTGTCTACAATTGCCGTATGGGATGAAAATACTCGCATGCATTTATAGGATCGATTTATTTTGCTCCATGAATTGTTCCACTTATAATTTTCCACCGGTCGGTGGCTCGCATGCATAGAGCCCACCAGCAAACCATTCATACATGCACAATAGTACTTGTTGCTCTCGGGTGATCAGCTGATGCCCAGATGACTGCTCTTCAGCGATGGCGGGTCGTCGAACGATGGCTTCATGTCACTGCACTAGAGCCTCTTCGATAGCTACTTTCTTACACTGTTCATAGAGTCCATTTTGTCACAATCGCTGGTCACTTTTCGTGATTTAATGTCCCTGAAATCCGGCTCGAAGGACCAAAAATGTTCAACACTGAGCGGACTATCACTAGACAGACTATGGATTTCGGTACTTTACTAAACACACGCGACGTACAGGTATAACAAAACACTTTATTGCACAGGTAAACAAAAAGACTGTTCGGAACAAGTTTATTTAATTCTGTTTTCGGAACGGACGGACAGAGTAACCGTCTGCGCGCACGGTTTATTTACTACTATCTATTGATCTGATCACATCACCGACAGTGATCGGTACAAGATGCTGGATGAGAGATGTAGGGAGAGTGAGTTCCTGGCTATTGCTTATGTGTGATGTGTGATGTGTATAACAGGGAATGTTTACAATAGGCTATGGAAACGGGTTGTTGATACTGCAGATAAGTTGTGTAGGGTGACCAATTTCTACTATTGAGCCAACAAACTCTAAAACATGCCTACACGCACGTTTACTACCGCCATGGCGAATGTTCCGGTTAACTGCCGAAAGGCCGCTCGCAAGGGCGTAGATTTTTTGTTGCAAGTAAGCTTAAATAATTACATTCCATGGAAAATTTATCAAAAGCAATTATCTGTCTTAGCTTTTTTTTATCACCATCCGAAAAAAAGTCCATTTTTATTAATGCAAACGTTAGTTTACCTTATAATCTAATCTAATCTACTAATCCGTTCAAATTTACTTATTGTGTTTGTTAAAATCAAATTCGTCAGAAATACCATTGAATGGCCGAATACATGAGTCAAGAAGGTTATTGTATCCATAGTTGGTTCAGTGGTATGGAGCAGCAAGCAAGTTGGAGCTACGAGGGGAAATGTTTAGCGGTAACTGCTCAAGAAGTGCAGAACAATCGATGGCGCCTTCAATTACGTCAAATACGAATAAACGTTGCATGTTAACAAGTTTGGTGGACAGCGGCTCTAACCCAATTAATTGGCATCACTCGAAATAGGCTGGAAGATTAATTGGATTTTTTTTTCTCTGTTCGGGACATAAACCACTTCGACCAGTACTTTCTCTATCTCTATATCTATATCTATTGTAGTATATCCCGTATCCTTTGTTTAGTGCATGTCGAGTTACTTCATCACTTCATCATCGAAATTATGGAGCATTCGGTGTTGTTGCAGTTGTCAATGTTTGTTTTGTTGGCTATGAATCGTGTTTTTGTTGTTGAAAGTTTCCGTTTTTTAAACCCTTTGTGAATGCGAGCACTCTTCAAAGGTGCGAGCCTTTTTCAGTCAAAACCGGATTCATTACAAACAATGACTCCGATACTTACCATGAATTCATTGCAAACAATGACTCCGATACTTACCATGATACTTACCAGAACCCCAGTCCTTACAAATTCAAACTTATAGAACATCAAATAGAAAATAAGAATTCACATAAATGAAGACTAACCATGTTTTTCTTATTCCAAGCTCATCCTCGGTAGTGCAATCCGAATATTGTCACTTGTCACAAAATATAAAATGTAATAAGGACTAAGATGTGTTTCTTAGTTTGAATTATTTCGGACTAGGGTTCAGTGGTAGATCTGATACCCCGGAACGCACAACGAAAAGGTGATCAACCAGCGTTACGGGGTGCTAATTGGACGTTCCAATGCATCTGCCGTAGTGCAAATCGTAAGAATTCTGATATGGTTCGGTATCCACTGTATGGTGACCTTAAAGTATGTTGCGTTTTCGATGATTTCCTTCATTATTGAGTTGCGTCTCATCTCCATAAGTGCCCCTACAATCACCTGACAGCATAGCTTCCCGGATGCAATCGTCCTTCAAATGATTTAGTGCCATTTGGATAGCATACAGGTCAGGTGTCCACCTTTCAGTTTCAGGCTGATCCTACGATCTGTAGTTCTACTGCTTTTTTTGAAGCGTTTGTGTAAATTTTAGGAGGGTTTTTGTATTTCTGGAGCAACAATAGAAAATGGCCTATCAACATTTGTAAACAAACACTTGTGAGCTTATTTCCTCGCAAAGTGTAGGCCACCCACGCAAATCAATGCCATCACCATGTGGGGGAAAGTTTCCCCTACACGATGATTCTGCAGGTTTGCTTGATGGTGGTATACTATGAGTTTTGGTGCTATCGTCTCAAAGATGGTGTGGTGGTTTAGGTACAATGTCCGCTCTACTAGTGTGAGCTTATTTTCTGGAATATCCTGTCCTTTGAGTTGTAGCAGCTGTTCAACTACTACACTGTTGTTCAGAAAGTGCTTTGCTATTTTTTGCACGTGCATTCCTGATTGAGCAGCATTCACCGCTGCGCCATGAGCAGCTCCATCGCTTCATTTCAATGAGCGGACTCCGCATTCGTGAGTGACTTGTCGTCAACTGCTCTTCCTTGATCGAATACACGAGGGTATCCCTTGCATTGTAAAGGGCGATACGGTCAAAATTTGGTCAATATCAACTTGACGTATTTCTTTCAATTTTGCATTTAAAAAACCTGAACACCCCTCATTTTGAGTGTGTGTGTGTGTGTGTAGAATGTTGCTCCTATTTTGATTTTGGAATTCACTCTTCAGTTGTCAAAATGCCGTCCAAGCAAGAAGAGCAGCGTATCAAAATTTTGCTCGCGCATCGCGAAAATCCGAGCTACTCGCACGCAAAGTTGGCAAAATCGCTAAAAGTTGCCAAATCAACCGTTACAAATGTAATTAAAGTGTTTGGGGAACGTTTGTCGACAGCCAGGAAGTCTGGATCGGGGGGAAATCGAAAACCGGAAGCCGCTGAGACGACAAAGAGAGTTGCCGGTAGTTTCAAGCGAAACCCTAACCTATCTCTCCGAGATGCCGCAAATAAGCTGGGTGTATCGTCTACAACCGTGCATCGAGCCAAAAAACGAGCCGGACTATCGACTTACAAGAAGGTAGTGACTCCAAATCGCGATGATAAACAAAATACGACGGCCAAAGCGCGATCCCGGAGGCTGTACACGACGATGCTGACGAAGTTTGACTGCGTGGTAATGGACGACGACACCTACGTCAAAGCCGACTACAAGCAGCTTCCGGGACAGGAGTTTTATACGGCAAAAGGAAGGGGAAAGGGGAAAGTTCGCAAAGAAATATCTGGTTTGGCAAGCCATCTGTACCTGTGGCTTGAAAAGCAGCATTTTCATAGCTTCCGGGACTGTCAACCAAGAAATTTACGTCAAAGAGTGTTTGAATAAACGTCTGCTGCCTTTCCTGAAGAAACACGGTTGTTCCGTACTGTTTTGGCCGGATTTGGCATCTTGCCGTTACGGTAAAAAGGCCATGGAGTGGTACGCCGCCAACAACGTGCAGGTGGTTCCCAAGGACAAGAACCCTCCCAACACGCCAGAGCTCCGCACAATTGAGAAATACTGGGCTATTGTCAAGCGGAACCTAAAGAAGACCAAAAAAACTGCTAAGGACGAGCAGCAGTTCAAGGCAAACTGGCTTTCTGCGGCGAAGAAGGTGGACAAGGTGGCTGTACAAAATCTGATGGCAGGGGTCAAGCGTAAGGCCCGGCAATTCGGATTTGGAAAAGCGGAAGCCTAACTGAATATTTTTCCTGAATTTTATACTAATTGAACTTGAAAAAGAAATTTAATTTGATTTTTTAAATAAACGATTTCACCGATTTACACGCGTTTTCCCTTGACCAAATTTTGACCGTATCACCCTTTAGAAAGCTCCAAAAAACCCTCCCGCACACCAAAAACTTAAGCAATCGTTGGATCCTCCTGGTTTTCCTCTATTTAGGTTTGCAAAGCTCGGAAGCTGACAGTTGTCGTCATGAGCTGGTCTAGCCGATCCAGCCGCTTCGGGAAGGTTTTCGCAGGTCTGGATATCTTTCACGACTGAAAGCCGTCCGCATTTCACATGCTGATGTGGTCCGAAAAGTAAGTTGCTCTGAGAAAACGCGGCATAATGCCAGGTACGCTCTCAAGGTCAGGGAATCCGATTTCGCTCTCAGTAGAGAGGTGCGCTGATACCAAAACAGGCTATCTCGGTTGATCCATTTATTCCGTGTATGTCAGTTTAGCCTCATATTGCTCAGTTGGTAAGAGCCTGGTTTACCAAGCCGGACTCGATAGTTTCGATTCACGGTCTGCTATCCCCCCTGGGCATAGAGTATCATTGTTCTTGCCACACAATACACAAATGCATGCATTTGTGTTGGCATAGAGAACTCTCAATTAATATCTATAAAATGAGAACCTTTTGTTTGGTTTTTCTGACTACTGAGTGTATTCCAAGTAGCACACTACGATCATAATTAGTTGTAGGAACTTGATTATGACTTAGCAAGTCATATTTATGTTATCTCAACTAAATGGTAACAAGTGTGCTACTAGGGATGTTAATAAACGAACGCAATTGGTGTTTTAGCCATGGCGTCAAAATCGTTATCACAGATTGCTTAGATATATATATCGGTTATTGAAAACTTCAGGGCACACAAGTTGCTAATTTCGCCAATTCGATTGTATTGGTTATTATTATTCATCAACAGACTGGGTAAAGTTCCAACGATGTAACGTCAGATATATGGTTTTTTGTCATAATTAAGCAGGCATTATTTAATGTTTATTATTGTTGCTAGGCGCCGACTAATAACAAAAACAACCGTATTCGTTTCTCGGAAAAGATGTAGTTATATTAATCTCAATACTTATGAATCATCCTACACAAAATCAAAAGATTGACGTGCAAGTGGAACAGTAATGTTTTTTTTTTGTTATTAAACGTGAACAAACATAATTACGAAAATTTTCCAAATCGGTTGGATGTTTCCATAGTAATGAACATTAGTTTCCTCCTAGATGATAAATATTACCCAGATATAAGATGTCACAAAGGTTCATTATCCTAAAGACAATAAAATATAACCGATTTGTAAGCTTATGGCATATTTATTTCATTCAAATTCTATACCATAACCGTACACACGCACCTTACGCTTAACTCCACTCATTAAGTTCTGTACAACACCTGGCTGCAGCTTTTTTTACGGTAACCCACTTTTTCTTCATGTCTACCGCAGATTTAACCTCCTTGGGACGCTTCCGTAGTGCCTGCTTTATAATAGCCTAGTATTTTTCAATGGGCCTTAGTTCCAGTGCGTAGGGGAGGGGGGTTGTTGGCTAAATTACCTTGAGTATGAAAGTGACCCCGTTGGCCTCGTACCACTCCAGGACAATATTTGGATAGTAGAACGAAGCTACATCCGGTCAGAAGATCGTAGGGCCCTCGTGTTGCTTCAACAGAGAAAGCAGACGCTCCTGTAGACACTCCTTGTGATAGATCTCCCTGTTTACAGTTGCGGTAGTCACGAACGGCGAATTCCGTTTGCCACATCAGCAGATCGCTTGCCAAATCATGTATTTCTTGCTTTGAATGTTTTTGAATGTTTTTCCTTACTTCCTTACTTCCTCCGGAACATCAAACTTGTGCTGGGCAATGAAGAACAGTAGCCCCGGAAGCTGCTAGAAGTCCGCTTTGACGTAAGTCTCATCATCCATGATGAGACAATGAGGCTTTGTCAGCATCTGGGTGTACAGTTTCTGGGCCCGTGACTTTCCCCAGTGTTTTTCCGTTCGTCACGATTAGGAGCCTTCTCCACTTTGTACGTATGCAGTCCTTCCCGGTCTTTGACTCTCTGAATGAGACAATTGGACAGATTCATTTTTTTTGCCATATCCCTGACCAAAGCATTGGAATTCCGCTTAAACGCCTTCACGACACGCTTGTGATCCTGATTACTAATAGAACATCCATTCTAACCGCATTTCTCCTTCCGTTCGATACTCAGAGATTCGTAGTAACGTTTAATCACACGACTGCACGATTCATAGTTGGATTCCGATGTACGAGAGAGTTGAGGATTTTCCAGGTGTTTGCGCGAAATCAATTCGCCGCGTTGGTTTTCAGGTGACGGCATTTTTTCCAGGTTTCGAAAACCGACAGCGATAAAAATACAAAAAAAAAAAAAAAAATCTAAACTACTTCCGAGAAGAGAAACGTCCTTTTTCACTCGCTTGAAGAAACAGATGAGAATGTGAGAAGCGAGAGACTATCATACGCTCACAGCAGTTTTCGCGAGAAAAGCACCGGCAATTTGTAAGAGCATGAGTAGTTGATAAATCGTTTGAATTTTGGAGAGAGATATTTTCGAATATGCAAGAGAGAGGATAATGAATAATCGTCGAAAAAGGATAAACATGTCAACGGTTCGCTACTCATTGACAACCTGCATGAGAGAGAGTATGGTTTTCACCCAGCTGAGTGAGAATTTCGATCTCTGATTATAACTACTGTTTTCGGAATAGTTTATCATGTAAGCAAATTGAAAGCTTTTACCGAAAACGGACGTAGAGCCTCAGAGACCATTTACTCGAGTTTTATATTAAAAGTCATTTTGATATACGAAAATATATTAAAAATCCTAAATTAAAATTTGTACTTTCGAAGTGAAATTGGTCACCTCCTAATGATACCTAATAATAATGTGTATGTACTGGAAAATGTGTAGCTTACTAAAATCAAAATCTCCAAGCTCGATAATGTTTTTGAAAAGCTTATAAAATGAATCTATATCATTTGTATTCAGCACTTCCATAGATTAAAGGTATACGATCACTCAGTATTTCATAATATTTGGAAGTTTTGTTCCTAATCGATTTTTTTTTTAAATTCATCATTAGGGTGACCATTTCTGCGTTAGGATGGTCCATAAAATTGACTTGAAAAAATGCATAACTTTTGGCTTTAATTGAATATATGAATTTGTATGAATTTTCCAATTATCGCTGGATTTATGACATATTTGATACAAATGCTAAATGAAGGGGCTAAGCTAACATTACATCCCGTTACATCCCAATGCTATAAGAGAATACATGATAAATCGTAAATAATAAAATATAAATCGTATATTATACAAAAATGTGGATTTTTGTAAAAGTTTAGACTATAAAAACAACTTTAGTGTACACTTCCTTCAAAAATTAAATATTTTGAGAGTATATACCATAAGTGGAAGCTATTTAGGAATTAATAGCTTGTTAGTGTATTAAAATTTTCACACGATTTCACAAAGGAATATTTACATTTTACCACATTGAATGTCACATATTTTTCTAGCCAAATTATTTTTATACCTTGTAGCCATCGCATATGAGCGATTATTTTAACCAATTTTAATTGTGTGGTTGGTTGATCAATTTCGCCCGACTGATCAGGTTCAACCGAATGTACGGTATTTGTTTTGTTGCTGCTCTCATTGTTTGTTTAGTTAGAATGAACCTCAGGCTGAAAGTCGCTCTAATAAAAAAACTCCTTACCTAACCTTACCTCTTTGTATTGATCGCATTGTATCGAGTTTGATTGATTCCGCTGTTTATGCCAGTGTGTGCTGCCTTCACAGGCGCCCCTGCTAGGCAGCCAAAACCTCTATCATTGCAAGAAAAAGGAAACAATAACACCGACATAAACTATTTCAAATGTGTTTTTTTGTTTCAAGCAACCTCGGTGAATCAGCCAGAGTCTTATGACTTTTAACAAGACATGAAACGTAATAAATATGTTGATTTGACTTCCAGAAAATTGTGTTCCGCTGTTTTTGAATGATCTGGACCATGATCCGATGGTATACTTCGTACACCATAACGTACCACTAAAAGGTGATCAAACAGCGTTGCGCTTGTAGGATTTAGTTTATGCTAGTATATTTAACAAAACATTGTTAGCCAGGTGTACGGATTTGGATAATTTACCGCTTTCGGTTCCGCATTGTTGACTGCGGTTGGCATAGATACTGTGCTCCGATATGCATATTAATGTGAGAAAATCAAACTCCCATGAACTGCGTAGGTGAGCTAATTGCATTTAACTTATGCCTATGCGTATGACTTTGTTTTACACCTTGATGGAAAATATTAATTGTTAATGATAACTGAAATGCTAAGTCTGGTTGGTTTGCAGTGGAAGATGATGAATCATGCATTTTTTCAACGAGTTCAAAAATTGAAATAAAAAATTAAGCTACATTTGCTGGTATCTACACAACTTAGAAAAAAAAAACATGTAAATGTAAGTATACTTCGATGCACATAAAAAGAGCAGCCCGGTAGACATAAATTTACATCTGTTTTCAAATTTACAAGAAAGTTAAAACTCTGAATGCTAATTTGCACATGGCACGCAAAAGTAAGTCATGAAACATAGAAACAAATGTTCTAATTGTTCTAATCGTTAATATAATTTCAAATATGTTCTATGCTTGATTTGATTTTGAATTAAAGAAAATATTTACGGGTAGTACAGGTAGTACGTACGTTCCTATAGATATTGAATGCATTATTTTGTTTGCATGTCAAAACATGGTATCAATAGGGCAAGAATTAAAAACACGACATTAAGAAAACGAAAATTCAAGTAAACACATTTTTGGTATGAATAGCAGTAATAGCATTTGAATAGCTTCCTACAGATAGGTGTTCATATATATATATATATATATATATATATATATATATATTATTTATATATATATATAAATAATATATATATATAATATATATAATATATATATATATATATAAATAATATATATATATATATATATATATATATATATATATATATATATATATATATATATATATATATATATATATATATATATATACATATACAGGGTGTTCGGTTCCTTAGTGCAAATATTTTAAGGGGCGATAGAAGATCATATTTGAAGAAAAAATGTTCTACGCATATGATCAAATCTCAAAAACCACGAAGTTATTAAACTTTTTCTGTTTTGGTCTATGCTTGCCAGAAATTGGCTCTAACTCTAAAACCATGCCATCAAACAAAAAACTGTTACCTTTATCGGATAGTTTGGTAAATTTCCAACTTAAAAGCGTCCTTTTTACTTTCTGTAAGTTGCATTTAGACACATTTCAGGGATAAACGAATCTAAAACTTTTGTTTTTCTGCGGATTTTCCCTTATTATTTCAAAAAATACGTAATAAAGTTTATTGTTTTGTCTAACCAAAAGATGCCTCTCAAACCGCTCTACAACTCTCTTTTTGACACCAACTTTCTATCTTGTTTAGTTTTGTCGCAAATTTGTACTAAACACATCTGGTTGGGTCGTTAATCAACGGTTGCGTAAAACACGAATTCAACCCACCGTGCGTTGCTGTTGACGTCTGTTTGCAGCGCGCATAGCACACTTGATCGCCACGTGGAGTGACGGTATGAAAAGTGTGACAAAAAAAACAATGCTGCGGACGGTTCAATTGAACGCATGATGAAAATTGAAAATGTCCTTTTTTCTCGATACCATTGTACATTGAACTTGTTCATTGAACTAATTAGGTATTTTCCAATGATTATTCAAATTAAAACACTGATCTTCGTTTCTTTCATAAATTTATTTCAATAGTTGCTCAATGTGTCCTCCATTTTCTTGGATGCAGTACATGATCCTCCTTCCGGTCTCTTCCACAAGGTTAATATTATTCATTTTCTCTTGTATCTTTCGGGCAGCAATAAAAATTCGGTCAATTAGCTGTTCGCAAGTATTGATTGTCGCCGAATACACCTCTTCCTTCATGCACCCCCATAAAAAGAAGTCCATGGGAGTCAAATCCGGACTCCTTGGGGGCCAGGGAATCGGCCCATTCCGTCCAATCCACGGTTCCCGATAGTTGGCGTTCAGAAAATGTCTTACCGCATTTGTGGAATGAGGTGGGGCTCCGTCCTGTTGAAACACCAAGCGCCGTCTCACAGCAAGTGGGACATCCTCCAGCAAGATTGGAAGCTCGTTCTCTAAAAATTCCAAATACTTCACACTGTTTAGCGAACCTTCGATAATGTACGGCCCGATGAGCTGTCGGTCAATTATACCGGCCCATACATTAACGGAAAACCGGTACTGTGTTCTTGTTTCTTTGACCACTCTTGGGTTTTCAATTGCCCACGTGTGGTCATTGTGGGTATTGAAGTATCCTGCACGGGTAAAGGTGCACTCGTCCGTCCAAAGGATGCTTTTCGAGAAAAATGCATCCTCATCCCTTTTCGCTGTCATAATCCTGCTGAACTCAAGCCGGAGTGGTTTATCTCTTTCCAGAAGCTCCTGAACTTGCAGCGTATGAAACGGATGCATATTCTCTTTGTTTAAAACGTTCCATACGCTCCAGTGAGAGACCGGTAACTGAGCTGCAACTCGCCTTGTACTGGTTTTGGGATCGTTTCTCACAGTTCTTAAAATTCTCTCCTCCATGGCCGGCGTCAGCGACCGGCGGGGCTGGTCGGCTTGAGTTGCAGTCCAAAATAACGTTCCATTCCGGAACCGACGGTGTGTAGACGTGAAGGTTCCTGTCTCAACGTAATGTTTACAAACTAAACATCTTACACACTTGTATTATTTTTACATACTTGCGTTTGGCAGTCGACGGTTGGGAAATCTGCGTCCATATTCTTGTTGGGCTCTCGTTGCCACACAGTTGGCAAAACCGTAACAGAGATGAATATCCGCCAGCTCTTCTGGAGAATACATGTTTGTTTTCTGCCAGCTGTAAATTTCTGTTTAGATTTTTCTTCTTTCATACCGTCACTCCACGTGGCGATCAAGTGTAGCTATGCGCGCTGCAAACAGACGTCAACAGCAACGCACTGTGGGTTGAATTCGTGTTTTACGCAACCGTTGATTAACGACCCAACCAGATGTGTTTAGTACAAATTTGCGACAAAACTAAACAAGATAGAAAGTTGGTGTCAAAAAGAGAGTTGTAGAGCGGTTTGAGAGGCATCTTTTGGTTAGACAAAACAATAAACTTTATTACGTATTTTTTGAAATAATAAGGGAAAATCCGCAGAAAAACAAAAGTTTTAGATTCGTTTATCCCTGAAATGTGTCTAAATGCAACTTACAGAAAGTAAAAAGGACGCTTTTAAGTTGGAAATTTACCAAACTATCCGATAAAGGTAACAGTTTTTTGTTTGATGGCATGGTTTTAGAGTTAGAGCCAATTTCTGGCAAGCATAGACCAAAACAGAAAAAGTTTAATAACTTCGTGGTTTTTGAGATTTGATCATATGCGTAGAACATTTTTTTTCTTCAAATATGATCTTCTATCGCCCCTTAAAATATTTGCACTAAGGAACCGAACACCCTGTATATGAACACCTATCTGTAGGAAGCTATTCAAATGATACCATTCCAAAAATGTGTTTACTTGAATTTTCGTTTTCTTAATGTCGTGTTATTAATTCTTGCCCTATTGATACCATGTTTTGACATACAAACGAAATAATGCATTCAATATCTATAGAAACATACAATAGATCTTTTGCGTTCCGTTGACGTAAATTTGACAGAAAATCTATGCGAAAACTGTCAAATTCACGCAAACGTATCCGCTAAGTATCAATTGTGGGCCAGCCATAAGTACTCAGAATAAGTTTCAATGGTTCTGGTTCCATGTAATATGTACAAAGGTTTAGGTTCTGGATAATACAACAATTGTGATAGAAGAAATGAGGGGATGGTTGGCGTAGTTTAACTACACCATCCATTACGAAAAATTCTGGAAAAATCGAACCCCACTCCCCCCTATCGACAGGTTTTATCTACACCTTGTACATTGTTTGTCACATAATATTAAACTCCCCTCGCTCCTTGAAGCGTGACGTGCTTAAGGGATGCCTCTTAAGGGATCACCCCTACTATAGCACCTCGATCACGACTGCGGGATTTTCGAGATTATAAAAAGTGTGGACAATATTTCAGAATAATCGGTTTAATTTGAAATTTTCACTTGATGTGATGTGATGATGTGATGTGTAATAAGAACCCACAATCAGTGCAAGGATTACCTATGGCTGCAGGACTATTCTCAGCAGGTTGTTCTGAGAGAATAGCCTACGTGATGGCTTCTTGTAGCAGGGTCAGCCGATCTCAGTGAGGACCTTCGGAAGACTACGGCCAGAAGGCCGCGTGTCTTCGCATGACAAGGGACTGGCGACTCCACGAACCCTTGTCCAGTCAACAAATCCTTCGACTGCCTTACACAGAAATGATGCATGATTGATATAACTTTTGCCATAGTTATCCCAAGCTTCGAAGATATTCTTGACATAGTTAATTTAAATGGTTGTTTGAAAATGATTTGATGTTTACATCAAGCATATATTTCATTTGAATCAACGTTATTGAACATCAACCATTAAATGCTTAAATCAAGGATACATGTCATTATTTGAATCCGTGTTTATCGTTGAATCACTCATACTGGAAGGTTAAATAGGGCATATAGCAGCTCTACTGAGCCTCGTGGCTGCCATCCGCACTCAACGACAATTCGAAGGAAAAAAAATATCATGGCGGCGGCAGATCACTCGGTTGACTTGGACGACGACCTGGTTGAAGAGTTTTATGTTGACGACGAAGTGGTAGAATTATTGAAATCGTTTGGATTATCCGCGGCAGGCATCGAAGAGTTTGTAGGTATGTAAGCAAATTGTAACTATTCTTTAAAGTAGTTTTAATGAATTTTGATTTCAGCTAACAGGTACGACATTGATGCGCTACAATTAATCGAGGATGAAGAAGTCGAATTTGCTGTCCACTCCTAGGGTCGCATGTTGATAAGAATGATATTTTCAATTTTCAAACATTGTTATATGTTGTTTAATTTCATAATATTCAAAGAATATGTGCTAATTGAGTAAACGTTCCTACAATGGTGGTATTTTAGTGCAAAATGTTCCAATTAGAACATATTGCACTAAAATACCACGATTATAGGAACTTTCATCGTAAATTTAACGATTTTTTTTATTTTTGGAACCAACCATAACATCATTTGAACGAATCTCTGTGTATGCTTAAACCAACCATACAATACCATTAGTTCAACCCTCAAAATAAGGTCAAATTAAACATAAACATTATTGAATTTATAAGGAGAATCACAGAGCTGTCAAATCATCAACAATGAATATCGTTGATGTTAGCATAATATGGTTGATTCAACCCTATTTCATGCTCTAATTAGATCATCAATTATGTTTAATTGAAGCTTCCATTATTCTTCGATCTATTGTATTATGCGTGAAACAATCTCAAAAAAGTATTATATAAAAGTCAATGCACAATTATGCTTGATCGGGACCGGAATATTATTGATATAACTTTATTTTTTTTTTCTCCGTGTAGGCTACAACCCCCCCCCCCCCCCAGGGAATCCCCGATATATAGTTGTTAAAGGAACAGTAGAAATTTTTATCATAAATGATTTATAAAAAGTTAAGACAAAATGAAAATTTCACGGCTATACTGAACTTTAGATTCAATTAACACATTTATTTTTGTTTTTATTTGCCCTAGTAAATGTACTGGAGCGGTTCCATATCATTTCAGCAACGAGTAATTTTCATATTTTTTGATTTGCATGAAACCTTGCATACAAGTTTTTGGGGAAGAAAAACGCCGTTTTGCATACTTGGTTCGCCATTTTGAATCTAGCCTTACTTATGAGAAGGGCTTATGAAAAATGAACATGATATCTTCAAAAAATTGTATCTCGGAAACGGTTTGTCCGATTGGTTTGGTGTCTTCGGCGAAGTTTTAGACAATTGTTGGTGCTATATGGAAAAAATATGCACAGTAAAAAAAAAGTTTGGTTTTTGTGTTTTAAACAAAAATATAGATTTTCCCTTAAAAGTTACATGTCAATAATTTTTTAATTATTCTTATGTTATAGCTGACTGCAAATGCTATCTAGTGCACAGTGGGTTGTTCTGGAGAAAAATACATTTCGTATTACGTACATTTCATTAAAGCGATTAAAAGCTTCTCTCAATGTCATCATTAACAATCTTTTCTGAACAGCTAATCTCTTATTTCCTGTCTTTACGCTAACAAAATCTCTTTGGCCTGGCATTGCACGGCTTATATCATCGTCCTCAAAAAAATTCAAAACCAGTTCTTTTGTTTCATTACTCAAAGCTTTTCCAGAGCTTGAACCTTGAGATGAATCAAATACATTATCTCTTTCCTTTCTTGCATCTGATGCCATATTTCTACTGGGTTTAAATTCGTCTACAATTTTTTACAACCTTCAGGTACGAGTTTGGAGAGTTGGAGCGAGGTAGATTTGCTGGCGTAGGTATATTGTTATTGAAGAAGATTGTAAATTGTATATACCTGGAATGAATCAAGAGTGCGGAGGTTGTTGATTGAGGTATCAGTCGGCAGCCGTCTAGTTTGATGGAAGGTGATCAAGACTGCGTTCTTTTTATTTATTATTAAGAAACGGTCATCGACGTGCGTGGCCATAGTGGCCAGCGTGGCCATAGTGGACTAGTTCCAACAAAGACCATGTGTACAATCACCAACTGTACGTAGTACAGCTAACTGATATCTAGTTACCTGTATCTAATACTTGTTAGCACGTTTTCAGCACAACGCACCAAAAACCACTTGAAGAAATCATTGTTCCTGATAGTGGGATTTTGTAACTTGTTTTTCAAAATACTTTTAAGGCAGAGAATTTCACTCAAATCTTTAAGCTGTCAGTGTCATTTTAACTCAACATTTTTCAATCCATCCGAATTGAAACTGGAAAAACACGGAGTACATCCGAAAAGGGCCAAAACATATTAAGTTATCAAAAAAATCAATATTAAATCAGTAATATCTTCTAAACGGTGCATCTTAGAAAAATGTTACCGAAGTACTTTTTGCTTGCAAATTTGATGTTCTTTCATAAAATTAGGGTGACAAACTTTTTTGACTTTTCTTAATAGCTTAATTGAAAATTGTAATTTAAAAAAAAAAATTTTTTTCATTGTAACCTATTTTTCTCCTGAACAACCCACTGAAAAGAATAATAAGAAAGGGGCCAAAACTTATTAAGTTATCAAAAAAATCAATATTAAATCAGTAATATCTTCTAAACGGTGCATCTTAGAAAAATGTTACATAAGTACTTTTTGCTTGCAAATTTGATGTACTTTCATAAAATTAGGGTGACAAACTTTTTTGACTTTTCTTAATAGCTTTTTTGAAAATTGTAATTTTTTTAAAAAATTTTTTTTTCATTGTAACCTATTTTTCTCCAGAACAACCCACTGTGCACTAGATAGCATTTTCTGTCAGCTATAACATAAGGATAATTAAAAAATTATTGACATGTAACTTTTAAGAGAAAATCTATATTTTAGTTCAAAACACAAAAACCAAACTTTTCTGCATATTTTCTCCATATAGCACCAACAATTGTCTAAAACTACGCCGAAGACACCAAACCAATCGGACAACCGTTTCCGAGATACAATTTTTTGAAGATATCATGTGCATTTTTCATAGGCCCTTCTCATCAGCCATGTCCAAACACTACACTGCACGCCGGGCTACTTTGCACCACGCTAGCGCGTGCATTATATTCGCCACTTTGACTCCGTGTTTCCAGACTTACACCCAACACCGGTGGGTACAACAGGAATGTCAGTGCTCGTGGTTTAGCTTTGGACACCGTGACTGATGCTTCGGCAAACACCACAGCCGAGTGTTTCCGATTGTGTCCGATTGCAGAATACACGCGTGGTTTATTTTTTTCTTTCTAACCGAGCCGTACTACAATAGATCAAATTACTGGTCGCAGTGGTTTATGTCCCGAACAGAGGAAAAAAAAACCGAGCCGTGCTTGTTAAATTCAATCAACTTATGCGCCCGTCACCCAGCAGCCAAGAAAACAAACCAATAAGTCAATTATTAAATTTTAAGAATCATCCAACTAGCATTGCTCTATCCGTGGCAACCAGTGTCATACTGGGTGTATGTTGAGAGCTTCCTTGTGATCGTAACCACTCGGCTCGTGTATTTTTCCAAAAATCGAACACGGTGTCGAAAGCAATACACGAGCGTGTACACTCATGTCGCGTGCATTGCGTTGCGGGTTCATCTCTAAGCACGAAACTAAAGTGGCGAATTTCAGCCACTGAGTGGTGTGTTTGCAGTCAAGTTCTGCTCTCGTGCAGAACGGTCGGGTGTTTTTACCAAGGCTGCTTCTCATAAGTAAGGCTAGATTCAAAATGGCGAACCAAGTATGCAAAACGGCGTTTTTCTTCCCCAAAAACTTGTATGCAAGGTTTCATGCAAATCAAAAAATACAAAAACACACTACAGTGTAGTGTGAGTGGACTCGATGATCATACGACAAGTTGCGAAAAAGGCTATTTCGGAGTGAAAAAGACAAAACAGCGGATAAACGATGACTACATCCCAGGATTGCAGGACAAAATTAAGAACTGTATCGCCACCTATGTCCCTTGCATAAGCGTCGAGAAGAAGTGCGGAAAACCAGTGCGTTGACCACATTGGACCAATGCCGTCGAGTCGAAAGGCGTACAACAACATCGACGGTAATCGACGAAGTTTGTCTGGCTATTCCCGATAAAATCAACAAGAGTCGAGAAAACGTCGAAGAAGCTGTAGATCATCTTTGGATACTTTCCGGAATTCCCTGCTGGATTATCAGGTAAAGCATTTACGTCGATGATCTATATCTAGTTCTCGATTGTCACCGGAGTTCTCCGTGGAAATGGTCTGGTGGAACGCGTCCACCGTATCATTATCCCGACGCTGACCAAGGTGTCAATGGTTCTTTCTGCAGCGTGCGACCCAGACTACGCCGTTAGAACTTCTGACCGGCCTCAAGATTATGTCCAAGGAAGATGAGATTCTACGTGAGATACTGCAGCAAGAAATTTAGGATGAATTCGAACAATCACGTAGCAAACTACGAGAAGCCGCTCATTAGAATATTCGGCAGAATACGGAAGAGAAAACAAAGAGTACTAAAATCTCCAAAGAAAGCCATCGAAGAAGTATCATCTCGGCGATGTCGTGGTCATACCAAAGATGCAATTTGTTGTTTGGACCCTACGAAATCGTTGGTGTATGGCCGAATAATCGATAAGAAGTACAGAAGCTGGAACTGTATTATGAAGGACCAAATAAGACGCCGACATCTGCAGATTGTCTGAAGTTGTGGACGGGCACTTCCGGGCCGGAAGTGATGTCAGGATTAGCCGTGCAGGACGATTGGTACACCTCCCGGCAAAAAAAAAAAGAAAAGTCAGTTTCAAGTGCTACCAACAGATGCGCACGCATCTCAGCGTTTGTGGGAATTGAAATTAAATAAAGTTGATTTCTGTTTTTCTCAACCACTCTTTTCAATCTTTTCTACATATCTGTATTTTAATTTGAGGATAAACTTAGCTATGGATTGAAAAAAAAGCACAACAACTAGTTTTATAATTCACCAGAGAAATTTAAAAACTGTAAGAAAGCAACTAAACTCTTTGAATGATTAATTTTTCCTTTCAGTTCATCGATTTTCTGTTTTCGCGGCAAAATGAAGTTTGGAACACCGATTGCGATACGGTGTACCAAGACATGAACCGACCTCTTGCTCACTATTGGATATCATCGTCACACAATACATATCTAACAGGTGATCAGTTCTCAAGCGAATCTTCTGTCGAAGCTTACGCTCGCGCATTGCGTATGGGATGTCGGTGTATTGAATTAGACTGCTGGGATGGCCCTGATAACATGCCACTAATCTTTCATGGACATACGTTTACAACGAAAATTAAATTTAAAGACGTAATCAAAACAATCAAGGAACACGCATTCGTTACTTCCGAATATCCTGTAATACTGTCAATTGAACAAAATTGTTCATTAGCTCAACAAAGAAAAATGGCCTTTGCAATGCAGGAAGTTTTTGGTGATATGTTGCTTACAAATCAAGTTGAAAAAAATGAACTTCAACTGCCTTCACCGCAACAGTTGAAAAGGAAAATCATATTAAAACATAAGAAGCTACCTGAAAATGGAGGAAAGCTGGAGGATGGTGCTGTGCCGAACGATGGTGCACTGGTACGAGCTGACGAGACCGAATTGGATATAAGGAATACTGTCAAAAATGGTATATTATTTCTGGAGGATCCGGTTGATAAGGTTTGGAATCCACACTTTTTTGTTCTGACTCAACATAAACTGTTTTATACGGATAGTCAAAAGTAAGTATAGTGGCAAAATCGATATAACCTTGCAGTTTTTGTTCGTTAGCATAGATCGTTAAGCACGTGTCTAAATATCATTGTACATAATTTCATGCAGAATGGAGCGGGAAGATGTGCGTGATGACGAATTTGAGAGTAGTTTTTCGAGACCGAAGGAAAGTGTAACAAACGATGAATTACATTTCGGAGAGAATTGGTTTCATGGAAAGCTATCCGGTGGCCGAGAGGAAGCTGAAAGTCTCTTACGCCAATACGCTCATCTTGGTGACGGAACATTCCTCGTGCGCGAAAGTGTCACATTTGTTGGCGACTATTGTTTATCGTTTTGGCGTCAAGGAAAGCCTAATCACTGCAGGTGTGCTTTAACATTGCTTGTGTTGCATCATTTTAAACATGACATTGGAACTACACAAATGTTGTCTATTTCAGAATTAAGCTTAAGCAAGATAAAGGTGTAACGAAATATTACTTGATGGAAAACAACTTGTTTGACAGTTTGTACAGTTTAATTATTCATTATCGCCAAAACCCGTTGAGAAGCTCTGTAAGATACGGTAATTTTGATGGACTGCAGATAGTTGATAAAATTTTCTTCTCTCCCTACATCCAGGAATTTTATATAACTTTGAAAGAACCAGTTCCACAACCAAACAAGCATGAAAGCAAAGAATGGTACCACCAGAATACAACCCGTGAGCAATCAGAAATTATACTTCATCAGCTCTTAAACGATGGTGCATTCTTAGTCAGACCCAGTGATAAGGGGCCGAATGCATTCGTAATTTCATTCAGGTTTGAAGTCTAAGGCATTTAATGCTATCTTCTTGGTTTTAATTTTTTTCTTCGAGCATTTAAGTTACCTTTATTTGTTTCAGAGCACATAAAAAGATAAAGCATTGTCGGATCAAAGTTGAAGGTCGACTTTACGGAGTGGGCGGTATGGATTTCGAAAGTTTAATAGATCTCGTAAATTTTTATATGAAACATCCTCTCTACAAAAAGGTTAAACTATCGCACCCCATACCGAAAGATATGTTGAAACGCATCAATACAATGAATGTAGGTATTTCAGTTGACAGAAATAACATATTAATAGTTTCTGGCACTTTAAAAAATTACACTTTAACAAATTTACTAACTGTGTTTATTAATCATGCCATTTTGGTCTTTTTAGGGTCCTGAAGATAATGGGGCTTACAGTTACATGGACCCTTCCTGCATTAACGAAAAGGTAATTCTTAAAGAAATTTACATTCATTCTTCAAACATGCTCTAAGGTAATTTTTTTTCTAGGTTACCGTAAAAGCACTTTACGATTACAAAGCGCAAAGGGATGATGAGCTCTCGTTCTGCAAACATGCCATAATTACAAACGTAAAGAAAAGTAATGAACTTTGGTGGACCGGGGATTATGGTGGCAAAAAGCAACAATATTTCCCTGCCAACTACGTTCAAGAAATTGTCACTTCTGACAGCAATAGCGATGATAGCGGAAGTGATTCTCTAATGTTGGGAAGCTTACAAAAAGGTATTGCAAATAAACGAACAACATGAAATGATAACAAATTATAATTGATTATACTGTAAAATATTTTTTCCAGGATCTTTGGACGTTCACGGAGCAGTGGTCGATTTGACATATGGTCCACATCCGGATTTGGAACGGATACTACGCATCCAAAATCCATCCATGCAGAATGTGTTTGAAGTAGGAGTGCAAACCAAGGAGCATGCTATGGAATGGATGACGGCAATCAAGGAAGCTGCTCAAAATGCTAGCGTCCTGGAAGATGAACGTCGTAAAATGGAACGAAACTCTCGGGTAGCAAAGGAGATGTCCGATATGATTATTTATTGCCGAAGCGTTCCTTTCAAAAATTGTGGTTGGGTGTTTTATGAGATGTCGAGCTTTCCAGAGACCAAAGCAGAAAAATATTTCTTGCAACAAGAGACAAGACTGTTTGTTCGGTATCATCGCAACCAAATAAGTCGTGTGTATCCAAAAGGTCAACGATTGGATTCGTCTAATTACCACCCAGTACCGCTATGGAATACTGGTTCTCAGATGATTGCCCTGAACTATCAAACACCTGATAAACCGATGCAGCTTAACCAAGCTAAATTCAGGGATAATGGAGTATGTGGGTACATACTGAAACCGGAATTTATGTTCCGAGAGGAATTTGATCCTAACGATCCAAACACATTAATTGGTGTGGAGGAAAAGGTGATAAATATTAGAATTATTGGAGCCAGGCATCTCTGCAAAGGCGGTCGAAATATAACAAGCCCGTTGGTAGAAATTGACCTTCAAGGTGCTTCATTCGACAGTGGAGTCAAACACCGTACTAGAGCAGTAGGTAAGTATGTTTGCAGAAATCTACAGTATTTTTTCCACCATTCCTTCCATATATGAACCTTTTCGATTTGTATTTTCTGTTTGTTCATTTACTCATTTTTCTGCATTTAATACTAAAACAACTAACTTCAGTATATTATTTTTGTGTTTATACGTTTGTTCTCGGCCTACAAATAGCTCTTTATAGCTTTACCATGCCCGAGTGTTTCGATATAAAATGAAATAACGTTGTTACATATTTAATCCTATGTAATAAACAATCGATTTTAATTTTTTGCAGTGTCTGCCTGAAACCACAAACTATTCAATAATCATATTTGTTATTGCTATTATTCCATTTCCAAAATTGAATCCAGTATGGAAACTTTGCAAGTTGTGGTAACCGCTACTGCTGCTCACCTCAATATGTCCAGAATTAATTTCATTCCGAGTCATTTAAAGTTTTCTAAGGCATATAATTATTGGTCAAGGTTATTTCTGAAGTTAAGTAAAACCGGTAATCCCCGGTAATTTCAAATTGATATAATTTACAATTATATAATTTATGCATTATTGGTAATTTCCGTAAACGGTAATTGGAATACAGTTTCATTTTGTTGTTATGTTGTTATGATTGATAGGTTTATCGTTAACGGTTTTGTATAATATTGTTATTTATCTCGCATAGCTGACAATGGATTCAACCCTATATGGAATGAAATTTGCGAATTCCGTGTTATCAATCCCTACTTCGCGATGTTACGTTTTGAGGTTCAAGACGAAGACATGTTCGGAGAGCCAAATTTCATCGGACAGGCAATTTTTCCGGTATGTTTATTGCTTTTATATGAATAAATAGAATTACTTACGCATCAGTATGTATCTTTGATCAATCAGGTGAACTCTCTTCGAACGGGGTATCGAAATGTTCCATTGAGAAATAAATATAGTGAGGAATTGGAATTGGCAACCTTGCTTGTTCACATTAGTATTCGAACAGAAGAGCTGGTAAGTGAAGCTTGACAACTGAGTGACTTGAAAATTATATATGCTGATAACCATGTTTGCTCTCTCCAGAATGGAAACGATAGGAGAAATATTTTAGGCTAAACTTCACTTCCATTTGACATTTGATTGTACTGTCGTTTAATATGCATATATAGTGGAATAGAAATTCACTAGTAATTATGAAGACTTCACACAGCAAGTATTATGTATTGAAGATGTATTTCAAACGCAACAAAACGGAAAAATTTAAAGTGCCTAATTAGTCGAACTGAAACAGTTTTAAATTTAACTTACATCGACATGATTGTCTTTCTCAGTAAAGAATGTATGATTTCATGATGTAGGTCTACAATACATCACAAAGAGTGTTCATGTTGTATTACTATTTTTTATGAATGTTGAAATGATATATGAAATTTATATAAATGGCTGAATGATATATTTATGTGTGTTTTGATTAAAGATATATTTAAAATTATTCAAACAGCTTTTTAATCTTAGTGTAAACTATCACATTATTCTAATGAATCTATTTTATACACGGTGATTCGTTCGTTTTAAGAGACACATACATGAGACACATCTTGAACACAGAGCGAATAACAACGGACAACTTAAAATAACACCCAATGGAAAAGAATCAATGCCCATTCTGGTCCATTGAGTGTTATTTTAAGTCGTTTTTGCGAAAAGTTCCACAGGCTGCAGCGGGAACCGAACTTCAAGTTAATCGCCTGAAAGACGGGTGACGCCGCTAACCGGAGATCGAAGTAGGTCGCGCTCCGGGACTGACGTGTTTGTGCTTCGCTGCTTGTTTTATCTGCAAATTTTCGATAAAATTAGATATTTAGTGGAAATTATTGTGTAGTGTTGAACTTTTTACCTTGATAATGATTCGGTCACTAAAGAGTTGATTGCGGTCCAACACGAGGCTTTCGACTGGTGTAAAAACGAAGTGTCCCCGGTGCAGACGGAACCCCGAACATACAGCCTTGCGGCGACAGGAGGAGCTCGAGTTCACCCGCGTCACTCGAAGATGTTTGGTTAATGGTCGTGGAGCGATCATGGTCGACCATCTCCTTAAGAACAGAATGTTATCTGGAGAGTACGCGGACCTGCTCTGGTTGCTCGATGTTACAACCACAGCAATGGAATGTTCTGGAAACCCGGGTGAGCTCTTTCCATTTTCTCCTTTTGTGTCCCATTCCAATATTTTTTGTTTCGATATGTATGTATATGTATGTGTATGTACACTCAGTGGCATGGGAGAGGCCGAGCGGCGTTTTGTTGGCGGATTTCTCCATGTTCAGCCTCCTGTAACTTTGTCAATTGTCAGTGTTTTTGGATGGGGATTTGACAACATTCCCAAGTAACCACAAGCATTATATCATAACATTAATTCGACCGACTATCAGTAACAGTCATGCCATATCACATTTATTCAACAACTTCAATGCTATGTAGCATTACCTTTACATTAAAAATGTTATGATGCATTACTATACTGCCGTTCTACGCATAACTGTCCCATGTTGCAAAAGTTGCAGTTGAGAAAAAAGCGTTTTAAGTTTTGCGTCACTATTGTATAGGGCTGGTAAGATTCGTGGTAAAACCCACAAATTTATGAGTGGCATTTGAAGATGTGGCTTCGAGTTTTGATGTAATCTGTGGTATTACAAATAATAAGATCATTTTTGTATGTAAAATACGAGGTAAAATATTCAGTGGGACTGATATGCGTAGAATTTTGCCTTGCAGCAGAAAATTCTAGGCATATCAGTCCCACTGCATGATGTATTGATGGATCGTTGGCGATAGAATTTACGTTTTCAAATACACATGCCATGTGCATTATTGTTTATGCTCTTACCATGATTCTTATTATTTTTTATCACCATTTCATCATTAAAAACACAGTTCTATCAAATGCAAATGGTGGCTCATATAGACAATTTAATGTCAATGTTTTCATGTCAAAGTCATTGTTTAAGTTTACATATAAGCCCCTTATCAATGCTGAGCGTCGAGTAGTTCCTACAAAGAATGTTGTAAACTTAAATCAATTTTGTTTTCGAAGATCTCTTAAGAAAGTGTCGTAGTGGGACTTTTATGCCTAGAATTTCAACATGGGACAATCTAACTTGATGTTTTTTTGATACAAACTCAGAACAAAGCATATAATGTTTTGTTTGTATCCAATAGTATAGTTAAAAAACTAAGCATATATTGAAAAAGCTGCAATTTGACCAAAAGCAACATGGGACAGTTATGCGTAGAACGGCAGTATATTTCTTCAAACAACTGAACGTTAAATACGCATTAATTGATGCATTATTGCATTATCTCAATAAATGCTTCATTGCTAGCTAAAAAGTAGCATTGGTGCAGTATCATCTGGACGACATTTTCCAATTTGACTTTGGAAATGAGAAACATATGATCGAGCTGAGCTGCCTGTCAGATCCAGAAACGTCATCTTCATTCTTCTTAACCTTGGACTTCGCAGCAGAAAGTTTGATTCCTAAAATTTCAGCAAAAAATATGGCTGCATTATGGGGAGCCGCGGGTTTTTCTGGTTGTTCACAGCACTGAGCTGTTATTTTTTAAAGAGGAATCTTCATTCTCATACCATTTTCTTTTATGATCCAGTTTCAAGCTGCACCGGGTATCAAAATGGTGGCTTGTTGTGTGATGAACGGCGGGGGGCATGATTTCATTTGAAACTCGTCTGGGGTTGAGGATGAACAAAGGTTCGGGTATCACAGTCTCAACGATGTGTTGAGCATGAAAAATCTAAAAATAGCTGCATGAAACATGTTTTTGTAGAACGACAAAGAGGGTGTGCTTAGGGTATGCTTCCTTAATATTATGCAGTTGTCTTCCATAATTTCATTGCTCTCTTGGCTAAGAGCGTTAACGCAACCGGCATTCATCGATCATTCTTGAGAAGCCTCGGGTCGAATCCCGATGTAGGAAACACTTTGGAGCTTATATAAAATATATCTCATCATCAATGTTTCGCGAAAATATATGCCATTAAATGATAGAAATAAAATGTCGCAATAGAGGAGAAATGAATTTCAAATAGAAAGGAATACATTCTTGATGTTTTTTCTCCAAAATTTTCCAAGCTCTATATATGCTTTTTAAAATGCAATAAAACATTTCAGTAGAAGCAGTAATTCAACTGCTGAAAAAGTAACTATGCCCTAAATATACTTGTTTTCGGGCTTCAATAAAGCATGTGCGCTAGCTTTAATTTGACAGGAGTGGGGCCCTTTTCGACTTTAGTTGGACGCATATAAGATTAAACTGCTTTATACAATAAACTTATATCGTAATATAATGCAAAATTTATGTATCTATATAGAGCTTCATGGTTACTTGGGTTATGCAAAATGCTTGAATCTGGTGTGATCAGGTTTTAGTGTTGATAGGGTTTATAGATTTGAGGTTGTCGTGGCATGTGTGAGGGGAGTCATTTTTGGACGTGAAGATTTCGAGGGTCCGTGTTTCTGTGAGGGGTTTGGGTGGCATATTGGAGGTTTCTTCGGGGCTTGTAGGGGTTCAGAGGATTGTGTGGGCGGGATTTGAACTGTTTCCATAGGGTGGTTTGGACTGCAGCTGCGTCGGGGTTGACGTACCAACGTGGGCATTTCCCTTTTTCACCCGATGCTGACCTTGCTGAGGTGTCGGTGCGGGGAGGAAGCCGAGGTGAGTTTTACTAATAATACTGTATAACACTGTATACGTAGTTTTCACAAACCAATTCATACTGAAGTCCATATTTTCAAAGTTCTTCGTGGGTTACACTAGTTGTTTGGGATATTTCACGCGTAACAAATCATGTGTATTAATAAGATGAATTCACCTCGGCGTTTTTTTTTTTTGCACCGATGTTTCAGCGGGGTCAGTATCGGGTGAGGGGGGGGGGGGGGGTGCTCGTGTTGGTGTGTCAACTTTGACGCTAGCTGTGGTCCGGACCACTTTGTGGAGGTAGTTCGAGTTTTGTCCACATTGTTTTCTGTATTTTTGGAGGCTGTGGAGGGGTTTTTAATGTGCTACCCGAGTCCTTCACAGGGGTTCGGATTTTTGGGGTTGCTGTGTCCAGGGATGGCTTTTTTCACATATGTTGTGATGGCTTCGGGTCTGTAAGTTTTGTCGGCATGGGGTTTTGATCGCATAGGGTCTATACATTAGTTATTAAATTGTCAGATTTTCATTTGGAGGTATTGATGGTTGGCGGGGAGACAGGAGGTTGAACAACGTGGTTTTTGGGGGCAGGGTTTTGCTCGGCTTTTTTTTTTTGCTACTGAGTGTATGTGTATGTTTGTGTATGTATACATTTGTATGTATGTGTGAATGTTCATTTAATTTTATAATGCATAATATATATATATAATTATATATATATATATATATATATATATATATATATATATATATATATATATGTATATATATATATATATATATATATATATATATATATATATATATATATATACACGGTGTTCAATAAGTTCGGATACACTTTCAAAATTTGTTAAAAAAATGAAAACATGTTTTTTTATTTTTTGGATTTATGTTATTGAAAGCTATGTTTACAAGGAACGTTTACAACATTTCTCTTGGAATGACCCCCCCTTTGTACTCCTTAACGAGCTTCAAACGTTTCTCGAACGCGTCGCAGGCGGCACGCACGGACTGCATGGGCATTTCGTCCCAGATTTTGAGAATTACCGTCTTGAAATGATCCAAAGTGCTGACCTTGTATTCGTTCAGCTTCGCCATCATATAGGACCAAACAAAAAGTCGAGAGGGATTCAAGTCCGGGGAGCTGGGAGGCCACAAAGTTTTGTCCAGAAAGTCGGTTAAATTGTCCCGACACCAGGCTTGAACCACATTTGCCGTATGGGCTGGTGCACCGTCCTGCTGGAACACGTAGTGCTCATCGCCGTAGAGGCTTCGGAGACTGGGGGCAACAACCTTTTCCAAAACCTCAGTTTTGTAGTACGCCGCGTTGATTTTGACGTTTTTTCAATAAACACCAAGGGTAGCTTACCACGTTTGCATACTGCCCCCAAACCATCACCGACGAGGCACTTTGGAACCGAGGGATGTTTATATTGGATTCAGGGAATGCTGTCTCTCGATGGCGCCCACACCCGGTCATTTTGCACATTGTGCGGCTGCTGCAGCACGAACAGTTTCTCGTCCGAAAAACAAACTCCTGACCAGCGTGCCGGAGAGGATCCTCTCAGCTCGATCCACCGCTTTTGCTGGTAGCCTCCGAAACGCCATGGACCTTACGTTTTTGTAAGGCTTGAAACCAAGGTCCTGGTGAGTATGGCGTGAGCGGTTCCAATGGAAACGTTGAGATCTGCAGCCGTCTTCCGGATTGAGCGGTTCTTTTGCGCCGAATTCGCTCCCTCACGATCTTGATGACCCGTGGCGTCCTCGCTGAACGTGGCCGACCGGATCTTCGCACGGTCATTGGTCGAGGACGTCTCCGGTATCGCCTGATGGTCGTGTAGACAAAGTTCCGCTTGACCCCATGCGATTTCAGCAGCCGGAATATGTCGCCGGGTCGCTCACCGTTCAAAAAACGCATTCATACTCTGTCATGCGCGTAACAAACGAATAACAACTAATCAGAATGTCAATACCGCACATTCGGTGCGTATGAATGAAGCTAAAGCTGACACAATACCAATGCAGAATATGTACATGGCGCATACCTACGCAATGATGACTTGTATTCGAACTTATTAAACACCGTGTATATATATATATATATATATATATATATATATATATATATATATATATATATATATATATATATATATATATATATATATATATATATTTATATATATATATATATATATATATATATATATATATATATATATATATATATATATATATATATATATATATACACGGTGTTCAATAAGTTCGAATACAAGTTTTCATCATTTGCGTAGGTATGCGCTATGTACATATTCTGCATTGGTATGGTGTCAGCTTTAGCTTCATTCATACGCTACCGAATGTGCGCGGTGTTGACATTCTGTTAGTTGTTGTTCGTTTGTTACGCGCGATGAAAGAGTATCGGGACTTCGTACTAAGCGTTTTTGAACGGTGAGCGACCCGGCGATATATTCCGGCTGCTGAAATCGCATGAGTCAAGCGGAACTTTGTCTACACGACCATCAGGCGATACCGGGAGACGTCCTCGACCAATGACCGTGCGAGATCCGGTCGGCCGCGTTCAGCGAGGACGCCACGGTCATCAAGACGCGAGGGAGCGAATTCGGCGCAAAAAGAACCGCTCAATCCGGAAAACGGCTGCAGATCTCAACGTTTCCATTGGAACCGCTCACACCATACTCACCAAGGACCTTGGTTTCAGGCCTTACAAAAAACGTAAGGTCCATGGCGTTTCGGAGGCTACCAGCAAAAAGCGGTTGGATCGAGCTAAGAGGATCCTTGCACAAAAGCCCATGCGCGTGCAACACGAAGGCAATCGGCAAACTTATGTTGTATAGTTTCTACTGTAGAATGACAATGTAAGCAATTTTCCCCGTTGGCTCGATGTATGATTCTCATCAGTTTTCGGTGTTCTATCTTCTCATTAACTAGCAGATAAATATTGCTCCGATGGCGAGAAGACAGCTTTTTCGTTTTGATATTCGTCCAGATTCGTGTCCAGTTTAAGCTCGGATATTTTCTCGCGACTCTAGGTATTCCAGTTTGTTCCAAAAACAGTCTATGTACCTATTTGGTCACTGGTAGGATGATCACGAACATGTGGTGGAAGTAGGGGAATTTGTTGGGAAATTAACTTTAGGCAAGGAAGGTCTGTGGGGACAGGATTTGCTTGGTTTAGAAGGGATTGATAATAGGGGAAGGGAGCCACTTGCCTGCATGTGGCGAGTTTATGTCAATATGTCGCCTTGGCATTTTCAATGGCCTTGCCGTAGCTGTAGCCTCATTCCACCTAATGATCTGTCGTGCGCTAGTTGTTCCATGGGGAAACGGGCTGGTAAGCCGCGCCACAAAAATGAACCCATGGTCGCTGTTATTTTTGCCGTATGTACACAATACGGTGGAAGTATGGATGCCATATACCAAATTTTTGAGGTGATGAAGGTGTTTAACAACGTTATTTTTTGAAGGAGATTTAGATATCTCAGCGAGTGCAGCCACAACAGCTGGGCAAATTTTGTTACTAGAGCGTCCCAATTAATTTTGACCATCGCTCGAATTGAATTGGTGAAAAACACGCCTAGGATCTTCACCTTTTCTGCTGTTTGCAGCCATGATATGCTCAGTGGGTTTCCGTCGATAAGCCCCACGTCAATTGCCACGGTTTTTAGCCTGTTGAGTTTAGCGCCTGCAGCTTGTTCAAAACGATCAAATAGTGTATTGATGCACTCAATCACATAAGTATTAGTGACTATAACAGATATATCATCTGCGTAAGCCATCACGAGATCGGGACCCAGTTGTTGCTCAAGAAGTAGCAGGAAAGATGGAGATAGATGACGAAAAGTAACATCGACAAAGGGTCTCCCTGTCGGACAGAACGTTCGATGTGGAATCTTTGCGAGAGATGCCCATTGACTAGCATTCGAGAGAATGATTGTTCGGTAATTCGTGATAGTAGGTCGACGAAGTCTGGATTTATTCCAAGCTGCCGCATTGTTCTGTGTAGAAAGGAATGAGATACCCGGTCGAAAGCGTGATCGAGATCGTAGCTTATCAGTTTCCCCTTTCGTTTACTCGCAATCAGATGTGCAATTCGATCTTTCAGAGAAAGAGTGGCTTCAAAAATTGAGTGTCCTTCGTTAGAACACTTTTGAGCATCGCTCAGCACGCGGTGAGTCTTCATGACAAGTTCGAGACGTGCTTTCAGTATTCTGGTTAGAATTTTATAGTCTGAATTTAGAAGACTAATCGGGCGATACCCTTGTGCGCTGTTTGTCGTTCCTTTTTTTCGTACCAGCACGATAATTCCGTTAGCGAAATCAGAGGGAAGATCTGTTGTCATGGCTTCGTTGAGAACAAGATTCAGCTCACGATGAATGATATCAAACGTACGTTGGTAAAACTCGATGGGTATCCCGTCGCTGCCTGCAGCTTTTCTCTTAGCCGATGTTCGGATAGATGATAATATTTCTGCTGTTGTTATTTCAGCCATACATGCATTGTTTGATGCGTCGTTTTCAGGTATGACTCTCTCACATTGGAATGGGTACTGTGCTGTCTCGTTTTCCGCTGTAGCTGAGTATAGTTCTCTGAAGTATTGAAAAACATGGTTTTCAATTGATTCGGAGTCGTTTAAAATTTAGTTGTTTTAGCCGCGCAGCTCAGTTATTACCGAGATAGTCCTTCGTCTTTCTCCCAGCTGGAAAATACTCATGTTTTCACCTTCAATGAAGGTATCATTAATGCGCATGAAATTTTCCGAAAAGTTGCGTTGATGTAAAAGCATTTTTGCCTTCACTCGATTGATCGTCACTAGCATTGCTGGATTTTGATAGTATCCATCATAAGCTTGCTGAAGCTGTCCGTATAGTTGCTGGTGTTTTGCATGAAACTCGTTGTATGCCTCACGAGATTTCCGACGAAAAAACGACTGAATTTTTGGCTTAGCATATACAAGCCACCACGTGATCCAGTTCGGAGAGTTTCGTCTCTGTCGGGTCACATATTGCCATGTTAGCTGGAACTCGTCGACATTCTCTGCAGTCAAAAGTTGTGGACGTAATGACCAATAACCGCGACCAGGTCCACGGCCGAGGCTGGGTAGGCATATTCGAACGGTAAGCGCTTTGTGATTCGTGAACGAACACACGTGTGTGGCTGCATTTCGCAGTTGCGTACAGAGTCCTCTGCTGATGTACATGCGGTCGAGTCGAGATATGGAGTTATGTGTTATGTATGTAGGCGCTGGGGTAGAAGGATTAAGTTTTACCCAGGCATCTGTAAGTTGCAGTTGCTGCACGGTAGACTGAAGTGCGGGGCTATTATTATAACCCGACGAGTCACATGATCGCAATACACAATTGAAGTCACCAGCAAGTAGTAAATGCTGGGTGTTGTGGCGGAGATAGAAAGCAATTGTTGCATTGAAGAAACGTTCTCGTTCGGCGCGCATGGCTGAGCCCGATGGTGCATAGATGTTGACCAAAGTCGTGTTTTCGACGCGGAGAGCAATTAGCCGCCCGTCTAAACTTTTCTCAACGTGAGAGAAACGAATGTATTCTTTCAATGCTATTGCCGTTCCTCTTCTAGATTGATCAATGTTAGTGACGATATTGTAGCCAGGAATGGAAATTTGCTTGTTCTCTACTTCTTGTAAAAAAACGATGTCGAGTTCCATCGTTCGACAAAAAGTTCGCAGGGCGTTGAGTTTTGTTTCATTGGTGATCGTGTTTATATTAATAGTGGCAACATTGTAACTGACGAACTGATCCATTTTAAACGTCCTGATCCCGCTCGTCCTCGCTACCGTCTCTGCGTTTCCTGGTTTGCCGGCGTGTTCTTGATCGCGTACTGAAGGTTGAAATTGTAGAATTGTCTGTGTCGGTGCCATCGATTTTGCCACTAGAAGAAGGTTGTTGACCAGTAGTACTGGGCAATGACCTACTATTCGTTTGTTGCTTCACACCAGATATCGGTACGATCTCGGTAGTGAGCGGAGGAAAATTCAATTCGCATTCTGTGTCGATCGGATTTGTTGCAGGGACCGGCATTGGCAACTGCTGCTGCTGCTGCTGTTTCTGCTTCTTTGGTGGTGGGCATCTCGAGCTCGCTGTAGATTGACTCGACAGTATTGTTTTGGCGACCGGCTTTGCAATTGTTTTTGCAACTGATTGTTTCGCGGCATCGGTATATGATTTTTGTATGAGAAGTTTTTTGTTCTGTACGCAAGACGCACCGATATGAATAAATTCCCGACAATGACGGCAAGTTTGGTGTTGGCTATAGTATGACAGGAACGTAGATTCGCCGTCTATGAAGACCCATGACTCGATGTTTTTTAACAATCATTTTCGCGATTCGCACACCCGTAGAGATACTCGGGAACTGAAAATGTTCATCGTTTCCGCACATTTGTTCACGCACGGATAAGACGTCCCCATATGGGGATAAAAATTTGGTGATGTTTTCGTCCGACACGTCCTCAGACAGATCGAACATCTTTACATCGACTGCTCCGTCCTCCATCGTGATTCGTAAAGGGATCTTCTTCCCTTCCTCCACTTGCACTTCGTGTTTACCATCATGTTCTTCACACACTTTTTGTGCCAGCGAAAGGTCTACGACTTTCACGAATGCACATCCGAGGCTTCGGCTACACTGAATTCTCAGCACTTCACCTGGTTTCAACCCCAGAACTGTTCCAACAAATTGTTGCACCTTCACATAGTCTGGTTTTTTTCGGTAGAACCGCATAATCAATGCGAAATGTATTCTCACGGCGTACCATCGTAGAGCCGTAGTACGCAAGAACACACAACGGCTTGGTGATGCAATAACGCAGCGAAACGAAAAAAAAGAAAAAAAAAGTTTGAGATCGACTTCCAGATTTAGCTACAACGTAAACGCGTCTGCTTGGCTCGGAAGATGAGCGCTAACTGTCTGTTGATATAAATCGATCCAAATAGCCTTCGAAGCGCATTTACCTCTCCAAATCAAATTGTTTCCCTAACGATAAACCACCATCACACTTGAGTGTGTGGCCCCAATAACATCCTTGCTCACTTTACTGTATTCTAAATCGGTTCAAATCAGAAATCGAGACTAATGACCCAAATGTAACACTAGATGCCGCGTGAATTCAACTTATTGTTTGCCAAAGCGAACCCTGCTGCTACCCAATCCTGTTTTCCGGCATACCAGTGATTTCTCGTGGGTTTGCGGTTTTCGGCTTCAATAAAGCGAGTATCCGTCCCGACATAACATTCCCTACCCTTTCTTTATTTGACCTGCGTTTCGGACGCCCGGCTTTGGCGCTGGCATTGCCTTAGTTTGGGGTCACTTCAAAACTGGTGAGTCTACCGAAACCTAAACTGGTGGTCACCTAAAAACACATTGAGGATGTATTGGCTCTCCTGCTGTATGTGGGGGCTGTTCACCAAACCACGTAGACCTTGCGGGAAGGGGGAGTTTGAAAAAGTCTACGCGCTCCATACTAAAATTCAAATAATGTATGGAGGAAAGCCTACGTGGGGGAGGGGTTGGGATCTGAGATTTCCAAAAATGAGTACGTGATTTATGAACAGGCCCAAAGAGCTGATCGGGCAATAACGGAGTAACCTGGGCGGTCAATCGTGCTCATGCTCATGCTCAATAACGGTACGAACAAAACCGAAAATATGGACTTCCCGACAAATTCGTTTGGTGACAAAGTATAGGAGAAATTACAGCACGAATTACGCCAAGAGCTTCTTCATTTCGAATCATGTTGGTATGTTCTGAGTTATTGGCAGACTAAAGTAACCTTTTAATACCGTAGGGTCGCTTTATCCACCGCTCGATTTAACAAAGTGTCTCAACGATTCTCCGCTTAAAAGTCGATCTTGAGATAAATTTTTATTACAATTTACTTTATGAACAAAGCAAAACTATTGTTTTTTATAGAAAAAATATTGAAATGCAATAAACAAATGTTAATACTGAAATATATATATAAAATTGTTACCACTTTATGGCGCCATTTACCGCTCATCCAAAGTGCAATGACCCATTCACCGCTCATGAATGATCCATTCACCGCTTATACCATTTTGCGTATACAAAAATAATGAAATTTGAATTTATGCATTAAAGGTTAAATTTATTTATCGAAATACAATGTGTATACATAAGCCCCAATGGCAAATTCAACACCAAAGCGTTTTTTGAGGATATTTTGATGTAGGTTTTTCGGCCTTCAATTTTTGATTGATTTTTTCTCTTTCTTTTCATTTCTTCTCCTGTTTTTCTGCTCTCTATCTTCTCTTCTCCGAGGCTTTTTTCGGTTTCAATCGCCTGCTTCTCTTGCTCTTTCGCGTTAAGGTAAGCAAAGAAAGGTCTGACTTGTGGCTACAGCAGGAGGACGAAGTGCCTGTTTAATTCGCGATACCTTCAGTGATTCCTGCATTTGACGCAGATCTGAAAACACGTCCTCAAATATATCAGTTTGTGTGACACTTGACGTGAGCTCCAATTCATATATTTTTGGGTTAACAGTATCATGAAGGTCATCATATCTACAGGGTTTTGAAGAACGGTGCTATGCAAGATTTTCCTGCTCCAAATACAGTTACGCACTTCATCAAACCACGCTTTAATTTGCTCCCTCGTGATAGTTGCTCGATACCGTGCGGATGCTGGCGTCGAGCGCGGTATCAGCTTGGCTATCACGAGAACAAAGCGTGGTTTGATGAAATTAAACCTTATTTGGAGCAGGAAAATCTGCATGCTACCTTCTTCGAAACCTGAATATGATGGACATATGATATATTGGCAAAATATAAATTAGGCCTACGTCGAAGTGTCACGCAAACTGACGAGGACGTGTTTTCAGATCTGCGTCAATCGAGATCACTGAAGTATCGCGAGAATAAACCCGCAAGTCGAACACTGCTAACACAACGCGAAAATAGCGTGCTGCTTTCGAAAATAGAGAGCAGAAAAAACAGGAGAGAGAGAAAACCGTCAATCAAAAATTGAGAGGCCAACCTACATCCAAATATCACAAAACGCTTTTGCGTGATTTGCATTGAAGACATTGTATTTCGATAAATAAACCCCAACTGCACAATGTAAATTCAAATTTCATTATACATGCTCTGGAAATAATTTATGGCGATGATCAGTCATTCATGAAGCGTGAATCGTCATTACCTTTGATCGAGCCCGGTAAATGGCGCCGTAAAGTATTGTAATTTATATATATATTTCGAATATTAACATTTATTGCATTTCAATATAAAACAATGGATTTGCTGTTCATAAAAGTAAATTGCAATAAATTTATCTCAAGATCACTGAAACGAATCATTGAGGTACTTTATTAAATGACGATCCTACGTGATAAAAAGATTTACTTTAATCTGCCAATAACTCAGAACGCTACAAATGATTTGAGAATGAAGCTCTTGGCATGAAATTCGTGCAATATTCTCCTATACTTTGTCAGCAGACTATCAGTCTATTTTCGGTTTTGTTCAGACCGATGAGCATGAGCATGAGCATGACCTGGAATTCTCCATTATTACTTGATCAACTCTTTGGGCCTGTTCGTCACTGTGCTCATTTTTTTGGAATCTGAATCCCAATCCCTCCCCGCGTAGGCACCATCATGCATGTTACTGGAATTTTGTAATGGAGCAATGGGCCTTTTCCAGGCTCCTTTTTGAGTCCATGTTTATGAATGAACCTCATCCCTACGGAGGCAATCTCAATGTGGTACCGCAGTTTAGGTCGGTGACCTCACCGGATTTGAAGTGACAGAGCTAGACAATGCCAGCCTCTTAAAATGACTCCGAATGCAGGTCAAATAAAGAGAATTAGATGTGACGTGATACTTCAGGCCGAAAGTACATTCTACGAGAATCTGACATGCTCATGGATTAGCTGGCGGGATTCGTTTTGTCAAACAACAGAGTTAGTCTAGTAAGACATTTAGGCGTAGTCTCGATTTCTGATTTGAACCATTTAGGAAATACAGTAAGGATGCTATTGGAGCACGCAAGTGTGATAGTGGTTTGCTCGTTGAAACAATTTATTTAGTTAATGCTTGAAATGACTAGATCGATTTATATCAACAGACGGATAGCGCTCATCTTGTTGACAATGGCCTCGTCAAACTTTTCTTTTTTCGTTTCGCTGCGTTAATACATCACCAAGCCGTTATATTCTTATAAATTGCGGCTGATTTTGCCAGGTTGAGAACCAGGTGAAGTGCTGGTAGCCTCGGATATGCGAGAATCGTAGACCCTTCGCTGGCTACAAAGTGTGCGAAAGAGCTGTGATATGTAACGAAGTGCAAGTGAAGGAGAAATCGCGCGATGAAATCGATAAGATGATCAATCTGAACGTAATCGGAACTGAAAACATCTTAATTTTATCGCCATATGAGACGTTTTATCCGTGCGTAATTTAAATGTGCTGTAACTGTATTTTCGATTCAATTATCTCCCTGCAGGTGTGGCGTCACAAGAAGGGTGTTAAAACATCAGTCATCAGTCGGCATAACGAAGCAATCTGTTCCTGTCTCTATAGCCAACGCAAACTGCCGTCGTATCGGAATTTATTCATATCGAGTGCGTCTTGTGCAGAACAAACTTCTCGCGAAATCATCTGCCGATGCCGCAGGCAATCAGTTGCAAGAGCAATTCAAACAATGCTGTGATCAATCCAGCGGCTCAGCCGCAGAGCAACGGCATTCACCGATCTATTAATCGATCATTACAGATGCGAATTGAACTCACCGCGCTACCGGATCATGCCGATATCTGGTGAAGCAACAAACGAATGATGGAACAGTCAGCAACCTTCTTCTAGTGGCCGTCGATGGCGCCTGACACAACGAACTATTCTGCAATTTCAACCTTCGTACGCGGCTGCATAAACTGACCGAAACGCGAGACGACTTGGTGAGACGTTTACTATCGATTACAATGTTGCCTCGCGGTAATATAGACACGTCACCAATGAGCAAACTCAACGCCCTGCGGCACTTTTGTCGAACGATGGAGCATTTTTACGAAAGAACAGGCGGGTGTTCCTGGCTACAGTATCGTGCCAACGTTGATCAATCTGGGAGAAGTACATTCGTTTCTCTCGTTGAAGGACAGGCGGCTAATTGTATCGCGTCAGTACGACTTTAGTCAATCCTTCACGCCGTGGGGCCTCCGGCCATCGCGCTGCCGGAGCGTCGGGCGTTTTCAATGATACGGCTGGTGAAATACCGAATATCGCCGCGGCACTTGGCGTTGCACTATAAATGGAACTCAGTTGACAACCTGTTGCGCGATCGTAATGATCTCGTCGGGTATAATAATGGCCCGCGCTGATCTGCCGTGCGTATGCAACAGATGCTTACTAGATGGAAACCCCGTCCTTCTGCCTGGCCTTCCATATGACGCCGCTCCATGCAATCGGCGAAGGATACCATGCACTGGCTGCGGAGATACGGCCGCGCATGATAGTTCGTTCGCGAATCACAAGCGCTTTACCCTTCGTATATGCCTGCAGCCTCGGCCGTTGGTCGCGGTGTGGTCGTACGTCCTGGCTGACTGCAGAGAATATGGAGCAGGATTCCAGCTAACGAAATGGCAATGTAATGACCCGACGAAACTCTCCGGAACTGGATCACGTGGTAACCCCCAAATGAGTCGTTTTTCGTCGGAATCTCATTAATTTGTATTTCATGCGAACGCCGGTAACTTCTGCGGACGGCTTCGGCAAACATGTTTAATCGAAATTAGTGACATTCAATCGAGTGGTAAATCGCTTTACAGCGCAACGATTTCGTAGCGATATCATTGAGAAGTGAAGGTATGGTATTTACTCCCGGCTGGAAGAGACGAAGGAAAGGCGATAACTGGAAGCGCGGCAGCGGAACTGAGCGACTCGAAATCAGTGAAATATGTTTTTCAATACTTCGAAGGCCTGCTCAGCTACGAAGGAAAGCAGTGCCCATTCAATGTGAGTCATGCACCTGAGCGACGCGTCAAACTGGCTCATATATCAGCTGATGTAAACGGCGGAAGAATATTAATAAATCTATCAATTTAAGAGAAAGAGCTGCGGGCAGCGACAGATACTTCGGTTTGCAACGTACGTTTGATATCATTCATCGTGACTGAATCTTGTTCTCAACGAAGTATGACAACAGATCTTCCTCTGATTTCTTGGCTACGAAAGGAACGACAAACTGGCAGTATCGCCAGTGTCTTCACAAACCATTTATAAAATTCTAGCCAGAGAATACGGAAGCGTCTCAACTATATGAAGACCGCCGCGATGCTCAAAGCTGCGAAGGGCCTTTCAATTTTGAAGCGTAACTACTCTGAAATCGGAATTGCATCTGATTGCGAGTAAACGAGGGAGACTGATATTACGTCTCGATCGCATTATCTGTTCCTTCTGCGCAGGCAATCCGGCCGTCGGACTCGTCGACTACTATCACTTACCAGACATCATTCTCTCGAATGCTCTTTATCTCTCGTTAAATCAGGCATTCTGTCGACAGGAACCCTTTGTCGATGTTACTTTTCGTCATCTATCTCAGCTTCTTGAGCCCAACGGCTGGGTCACGTCGTATTAACTGCATGATGATATATGCACAATGCCATGTGATTGAGTGCATCAATACGCGCTATTTGATCGTTTTGAACAAGCTGCAGGCAAACTCAACAGGCTAAAACAGTAATAATGACGTGAATCGTGAGCCACTGTATCATGGCGCAGGCGGCAGAAAGGTAGTCTAGGCGTGTTTTTACCAGTCAGGTCATTCGAGCGATAATCAAAGGCATGTCTAATAAATTTGCCCAGCCCTGTGGCTGCGCTCGCTGAAGATATCTAAATCTCGCTTCAGAAATAGCGTTGTTAAACACCTTCATCACCTCAAGGAGACGGTATAGCATCATCACTTCCCGCCGTATTGTGTACATACGGCAAAGTAACGGCGACCATCGATTCGACCCTGGCGCAGCCTGGCCGTTTCCCAGATAGCGCACGACAGATCATTTGAAGTGGAATGAGACTACCTTCTACGGCTATGAAATACAGGCATATTGTCGTCGCCGCATGCGAGACGGGAAGGTCCATTGAATTAATGTCGCTGTAGGGAGAGGTTTTGGAAGGCCCAATGACTGATCCCTTCTAGATTTGAAGTCCAGCTGCAAGGCGTGACTGGGAGTTTTTGTAAAGTCGGTTTTTGCGTGACATGAAGATGTGAGACGTTCCCCGAGTGGCTCCTTTCCCTCATCGATCCTTCTAGAGCCAGAAAAGATCCTGTGCAGACCTTCCTTGCCTAGGATGAACAATAGGCAAACTCCGCCATGTTCGTGATCATCCTGCAGTGACAGGCACCTCGTGCATGAACTGTTTTTGGAACAGGCCTGGAATGCCTAGGTCGCGGAGAATGTCGAACAGACTGGACGCGAATCTGGACGTCTCCAGGCAGCGTCTTCTCGCCATCAGCTCGCTGGTGGCAGGAGATGGAACGCCGAGGCTGATGAGTCGCCGTCAGTGGCGAGAAGGGCTGCTGCATTGTCGTTCATACGGCATGGGTGCGCATCATGAAGAAACTTGTCTGGGATCCTCTTAAAGCTCAGTCAAGCACTTTTTGCTGGTAGCCTCGAAACACTATGGACCTTACGTTTTGTAAGGGCCTGAAACCAAGGTCGCTTGGTGAGTATGGTGTGAGCGCGGTTTCCAATGGAAACGTTGAGATCTGCAGCCGTTTTCCGGATTGAGCGGTTCTTTTTGCGCCGAATTCGGCTCCCTCACGATCTTGATGACCCGTGGCGTCCTCGCTGAACGCGGCCGACCGGATCTCCGCACGGTCGTTGGTCGAGGACGTCTCCCGGTATCGCCTGATGGTCGTGTAGACAAAGTTCCGCTTGACCCCATGCCCGATTTCAGCAGCCGGAATATATCGCCGGGTCGCTCACCGTTCAAAAAACGCTTAATTACGAAGTCCCGATACTCTTTCATCGCGCGTAACAAACGAACAACAACTAACAGAATGTCAACACCGCGCACATTCGGTAGCGTATGAATGAAGCTAAAGCTGACACCAATACCAATGCAGAATATGTACATGGCGCATACCTACGCAATGATGAAAACTTGTATTCGAACTTATTGAACACCGTGTATATATATATATATATATATATATATATATATATATATATATATATATATATATATATATATATAAATATATATATATATATATATATATATATATATATATATATATATATATATATATATATATATATATATATATATATATATATATACACGGTGTTCAATAGGTTCGAATAAAGTTTTTCATCATTGCGTAGGTATGCGCCAATATACATATTCTGCATTGATGATATCGGCTGCTTCATTCATGCCTTTACCGAATGTATTGACGGTTGCCTGATGGTATCGGGGCTTCGTAATTAAGCGTTTTTTGAGCGGTGAGCAACCGGCAATATATTCCGGCTGCTGCGTAAGTCAAGCGGAACTGTCTGGTAATCCGGGCGTCACCGGGAGACATCTCGACCAATGACCGTCGCGAAGATCGAACAAACCACGTTCAACGGGCCTCCGCAAATCCTCCAGATCGTCGAGCAATTCGCGCAAAATGCTTCAATCCGGCGCTTTAAGTCTCTCGGCGTTTCCATTGAACCCTTCACCATACTCACCAAGGATTATGGTTTCGAGCCTTACAAACATGATCCATAACATTCAGAAGCCTATAATAGCGGTTGAATAAACTAAGAAAATTCATCCTCTCTCCTTGCTGGTCGGGAGTTTGTTTTCCGGACGAGAAACTGTTCGTGCTGCATACAACCGCTGATATGCAAAATGACTGGGTGTACTATCAGAAGGCAGCTCTGATCCAATATAAGCATCCTCGGTTACCAAAGTGCCTCGTCGAAACGATGAACTGAAATTAATGCAAACGTGTGCGCTACCCTTGATGTTTGTGAAAAGGCTTGTCAAAATCAACGCGGCTACTACAAAACTGAGGACTGGAAAAGGTTATTGCCCAGTCGAAACATCGGCGATGGCGCGATGACCAGCGGGATGTGCACCAGCCATTATATAAATATAATTCACTAATCAGGTTCGTTCGCTCGCTCGGGCAACTTTGTGACTCAACTCCCCGGACTGAATCCTCTCGACTTTTTGTTTGGTCTATATGATGGCGAAGCTGAACGAATAAGGTCAGCACTACTGGATCATTTCAAGACGGTAATTCTCAAAATCTGGGACGAAACGCCCAGTCCGGTGCGCATTACCGCCTGCGACGCGTTCGAGAAACGTTTGAAGCTCGTTAAGGAGTACAAGGGGAGGTCATTCCAAGAGAAATGTTGTAAACGTTTCGCCCGTAAACATAGCTTTCAATAACATAAATCCAAAAATAAAAAACACTGTTTTCATTTTTTTTAACAAATTTTGAGAAAGTGATATCCGAACATTGAACACCGTGTCATATATATATATATATATATATATATATATATATATACATATATATATATATATATATATATATATATATATATATATGTATATGTAATAACTATGTATATAATATATATATATATATATATATATATGTAGTATGCATTTATAAATTAAATGAACATTCCGTGTATACATACACAGGCAATACGCATACACTCAGTAACAAATGGAACCTATACCCAAAATGCCATGCCTCCAGATGAAAGTCTGACAGTTGGCAACTGAAATGTATGAGACCCTATGCGATCAAGGCCCATATATTCCTTACGGACCAGGCCATCTGTATATGTGAAGAAGAGGCCGTCACGGACACAGCAACCCCCAGACCTGTGGACTCGGGTGAAACCCTCCTGTACCTCAAAATGAAGTAATGTGGACAAGGCTCAGACTACACTCTGAGTGGTCGGACTGGCTAGCGTCAGAGTTGACGCCAGCACGAGGCACCCCCCCTCACCCGATACTGGGCCCGCTGGAGCAATCAGTGCCAAAGGGTGAATTCATCTTATTAGCCTACGCATGATTTGTGCATGTGAAAATATCCCAGACAGCAATTAGCCAGAAGAACTGAGAAATATGGACTTCAGTATGGTGGTTTGTGAAAACTACGTATGCAGTGTTATACAGTATTGTAATTAAAGACTCACGCGGCCTCATATTTACCTCGGCAGGTCGGCATCGGGTGAAGGAGAATCTAATCCAGTACGTCAACTATATTATGAAACAGTTCAGGCATCCCTCTACGCAATCCTCTGAACAAACTGAAGAAGGCCTCAATATGCCATAAACCCCTACGAAACGCGGACCTCGAAATCTTCGCGTCAAATGACTCCTCTGCATGCACGTGGCCTCCAGTCGCAAACCCTATCAGCACTGAACCTGATCACATAGTTCAAGCCTTGCATTTTGCATGACTAGTAACCATGAGCTCTATGGATTGCATGGAATTTTGCGTGCGTCTTCTGATATGAAGTTTGTTAATGTAAAACGGTTAATGCCCTTGAAAGTCACTCTGTCAAGTCATACGTAAGCGATGGCCGAAAACAAGTATATTTGGGGCATGGTCCTTTTCGGCAGTTAATTACTTAGCTACTGAAATATTTTATTGCATTTTAAAAGCATATGAAGCTTGGAAAATTTTAGTGAAAAAACATCAAGAATATGATATTTGAAATTCATTTCTCCTACAATGCAGCATTTATTTCTATCATTTAATGGCATACTCCTTGAGGCGATGATGATAGGATATATGAAACCAAGTGTTTCCTACATCCGGGTCGACTGAAGGCTTCTCAAATGATCGATGAATGCCGGTTACATTGGCAACTCTTAGCCAAATTGATAATTATGGAAGTGCTGCATAATGTGGAAACGTACCTAAATAGCTGTCGTTCTGCAAAGACACCATGCGGCTATTTTAGATTTTCATGCTCAACGCATCGTTGAACAGATGCCAAATCCTCGGCCCCCGGAGCAGTTTCCGTGAATCATGCCCCGCCGTTCATCCTGCAACAGATACCATTTGTGCAGTGCAGCAAACTGGATCATGAAATGTATGAGAATGAGATTCATAACAAATAACGGCTCAGTGCTGTGAACAACCAAACCCGCGTAATGCAGCCATATTTTGCTGAAGGAATCAAGCTTCTTAACTGCAGAATCCAAGGTTAAAATGAAGTGACGTTTCTGGTCTGACAGGCAGCTCAGCTCGATCATATGTTTCTCATTTTCCAAGTCAGGTAGTGTCGTCAGATGATACTGCGCCAATGCTTACTTTTAGCTAGCGTCGTGAACTGATGAGATGATGCGATATTAAATCAGTGTCGTATTTGGCGTTCAGTTGTTTGAAGAATATACTGCCGTTCTGCATAATAAATGACCTTTTGTCAGGTACGGCTTTTTCAATGTATCCTTAGTTACACAACTATACTATTGGATACAAACAAACGTGCCAATGCTTTTGTTCTGAGTTTATCAAAACATCAAGTGGGTAATCCCATGTTGAAATTCTAGGTAAAAATCCCACTGACACTCTGAGATCTTCGAGAAACAAGAGTATTTGGCGTGTAACATGGAACTACTCGGCAACTCAGCTGTGATAAAGGAGTATAATATGAAGCCAAACAGCAATCTTTGACATGGCTGACATTAAGTACCATTTGCATTTAATGGAGCTGTCGCAATGATGAAATGGTGATAAAAATGTAAAATTATGTAAAACATAAATCAAACAATGAAATGCACGTAACATGTGTATTTGAGCGTAAGTCTATCGTAACGATCAATCAATGCAATCATGCAGTGGGACTGATATGCTGGGGTACTTTCTTAACGCAGGTAAAATTCCTGCATATCCGCTGAATATTTTACCTCGTATTTACATGCAGTATCTTGTGACTGTATTACTTTTTAGTTACCTCAGGCCACATCTTCCAGATGCCGCTCATGAAATTTATTGGAGTTTACCACGGATGCACAGCCTGTAATAGTGACGCAAGGCAAGGCGCTTTTTTCTCAACACACGCAGCATGGGACAGTTATGCGTGAACAGTATAGTAATGCTGTCGCCAACATTTTGAAATAGCCAAAGTATATGCTGTATTGAAGTTATTGAATAAATGTGATATGGCATGACGTACTGTGTCAGTCAAATTGATATAATGCTATTGGTTACTTTGGAATATTTAATCCCATCCAAAACGCGACAATTGACAAAGTTACAGAGGCTGAGCATGGAGAATCCGCCAGCAAACGCCTGTCGATACCTGCCACTGTGCTGCAGCTTGCAGCCATGCATGCATATCGAGGCAAAATGACGGAATGAAGTTGCCTGAAAGGAAGATGCTTGGCAGAACGTTCCGTAGCAATGATTTGCTGTACATCAGCGCATTA